>JAXQQM020081973.1:0-18628 GCA_034641835.2 Pinus albicaulis | reverse complement strand
TACTTCTCCTATCTCCATTATGTGTGATAATACAAGTGCCATTAGTATCTCAAAGAATCCTGTTATGCATTCGAAGACCAAGCACATTCCCATCAAGTATCACTTCTTACATGAACAAGTGCTTGAACAAAAGGTGAAGTTGGAGTATGTTCCCTCCAAAGAACAAATTGCTGATATCTTTACCAAACCTCTGCCCAGAGAAGCATTCGAATATCTCAGACAAAAGTTGGGTGTTGTCTCTGCCTCTCAAAAGATCAGATCTGATTAAATTCAGAAGATTAAATTGTATACGCGGTTTTAATGAACTAAAGTCACGTATACACGCGAGTTATTGCAGACACAGTCGCGTATGCATTGATGATAAGAAAATTAATATGGCAGCTGAAGATCAGGAGTACCAGTTCAGGGGGAGCATCAGTCTGACTACTGATGATTGTATTATTTGACACTGTTGCACAAGCTAAGGAGGAGCCTTGGTCATTTGGAAAGGATGCATTGGATGCAAAGTTTCAGGGGGAGAATTAGTCTTGCTGTGTATAATGAATTATTGGCATTATGATGGTTCTGAAATATGATCTCTCTCTTGAGGTCTTTCTAGTATTGGTCATGTAAATTCATATTTGTAACTTGATGAACAAGTCTTGTTGAGACCCATGATGTACAATTGTATTATTTAGTCATGTAAGAACTTGTTATTTATAAACCCTCTTGGTTGGGTAGTTGAGTTGAAAAATGTAAACCCACTTGGTTGGGTATTTGAATCTCTTATGTAAATTCACTTGGTTGGATCTTTGATGTAAGTATGAGTCCTTAGTGATAGGAAGGTCATAGAGTCAAGTACTTCATTGTAAAATATGTTTGAAGACGCAGCATGAACTCAGGGGGAGCATGATACCTTCAGTACACTTCAGATCTGCAAAGCACTTCCTTCTTTTAATCCGCCCTTTGCCCTTGATTTCAAAGGGGGAGAGTGACATGGTGTTTGAATAAGGGAAGAATATCATGATGCTTAATGTATCTATCTCCTGTGATGATCAAACACCATCGTGGTTGCCATCAAGTCCAAAGGGGGAGATTGTTGGAAATATGATGCAGAGTGTTGTCCTTGATGGCAACCCACTTGATAAAGTTGATGGCAACTTGGTGAAATGATATTGTTGGCTATATAATGCAATGTGTTGTCCTTGATGGCAACCTACTTGATGAATATGTTCTTGATGGAAGCCTACTTGATGAGTTGCCTATGATAAGCAACCTATGTGTCAAAGATGTAAGAATGATGTATCTACAGATCAGTTCAAATGTGACAGAGAAAATAATTCCAGTAAGTACCAGAAAAATGATAAATATAATATGTCACAATGTATACGCTACTTTTGTGAAGGCAACCTGCGTATACATACAATGTATACGCTACTTTTGTGAAGGGAACCCGCGTATACATTCAGGGTTAGCATATACGCAGTTTTTATGAGGCGAAGTTGCGTATACACGCGGAAGCGAACGCTCAAAGTCGCGTATGCCCTTTTGCGCTCTAAAATTATGATACCAAGGGGCATTACCATGGTATTGGCCCATTGTATTGAGCGTTGGATTATCTAATTGATCCCGTCTAGGAATACCATCGGAGGTTGAGTGGTTTTGACTCATGGTATTGAAAAAGGCTAATCTATATAAGGAGAAGAAGATCATTGTGCAAAGTGTGCACGTGTCTGGGCTTTAATGAATACTTCACTCTAGAGTATATCTGCATGGTTAAATTCTGCTCTTAATTGATAGACCTAAATCTATGATGCATCTATGAACATAATGAAGGTTCAAGATCTCTAGATCTTGAAATGGTGAATCTCTTGGATGATCTGAAAAGAAGTGATGAAGACCTGGCGCAAATCAGTTGAAGAAGTCGAAGAAATCTGGGTAAGTTCATAGATCTGATCTGTTGTGAAAATTTTATCTTTTGGAGATCCATACGCAGGTTGGTTTCGTGAAAAGCGTGTGTATACGCGGCTCTGTTCAGGGAAAGGCGCGTATGTGCAGTTAGAATTTATTTGAAAAATTTACTGAAGTATACGCGGGTTTGTCTTATGAAACACGCGTACATACGCGGGTCTGTTATACTAAAAGCGCGTATGGAATCTGAATTAATGGGGTCTCAAAGTTGAAAGTGTTTCTGAATGTCTATTCTGAGGTCTGGGTTAACTCTGATATTCTGGTTACAGTGGGTTCACTGTTCTGTTTGTAGCATTGGGAAAAGTATGTTTGTTGAAGAGTGAAGGGTTGTGTTGGAGCTGTTGGATCCAGTTTGAAAATTGATGAAACGTGGTCTGCAGTGGATCTGAGGGTTGAAGCCTTCAGTCTGAAAGTAGAAGCTTTCTGCCAGCAGAGGCTGGTGCTAAGATCAGGGGAAGTAGCTCCGTTCTAGGTGAGGCTGGTAAACAAAGAGCAGGGGGTTATTGCTCCCTTCCAGGTGAGGCTGGTAAACGAGAGAAGGTTGTAGCCTTCTGCAGGTGGGTGCCTGCGTGCTGGTATAAGTCTGCACCGGTACATGATTGTAAGATGTTTTCTCTATAATAAAATATTGAAGGCTAAGACAACGGCAGCAGTGGTTTTCTCCCGACTTGGGTTCCCACCTAAAAATCATGGTGTTCATGTGTGATGCTTTTGTGTGATGTTTCATTCTGTTATTACTGCACATGTCTACTGCTATATAAACATCTGATGAATGAATAAATGCAAGGATCTAAGTGAAGAATTGATTGTTTATTAATATCTCTGTGCATACGCGAGTTATGTAAAGGGTATCCGCGTATATACGCGAGTCTGTTTCATTGAAGTAGCGTATGGGTTATTAAAGAATGAAAAAGAAAAAAGATGTGAGTAAATCCTAAATACTGATTCACCCCCCCCCCCACCCCCTTTCAGTATTTTTCCAACAAAGTTAGTATATTCCTTATGGGCAGATAGACTTACTACCAAGAAGTCAATTGGATCATCTCCTTACCAGATTGTATATGGGATGGATGCAGTTTTCCCATCATCTTTAGGTGTTCCAGTCATGAAAATTATCCAAGAATCACAGGTAGAACTCAATGATATACAAAGAAGGATAAATCAAACTATCCATCTGCAACAGACTAGGGAAGAAGTCTATGAAAAATCTCAAGTCATTCAAGAGAAAATCAAGAAAATATTTGATAAAAGAACTAAAGAAGATGACTTTGCCATAGGAGATAAAGTGTTAAATTGGGATTCCATGAGAGAATAAAAAGGAAAACATGGAAATTTTGCTTTCTATGGAAAGGTCCTTATGTCATTTATGGGTACAGAGGTAACAATGCTTTTTTTATCAAAAATTTGGATGGAACAGACATTTCAAAAGGACCAGTGAATGGTAGAATGCTTAAACACTACTATTCTTCTGAGTTAACTAATAGTTAGTCCTAATTTCCTTTTATATCATTGTAAATATCTATTGCAGTTTGTAGATTGGATTGGAAGTTTTCTTTCTAAAGTTGAAGCCCGGGGTGAAGGCCCTAAGCTTTGAAAAGTAAAATGTCATAAGTATGATTTTTTGCAGAAAACAGAAGACAGTTACAGGATCATCATGGTCAAAATGGAAGGCTATTGATCTTAGAGTTCTTGACATTTCACCAGGAAATGCCATCCCCATGTGAAGTCGTTGTTAGGGTCCTATAAGTATAGGATTCATAATTTGGAATTGACTTATGATATTCTTGTAAAAATATGTACATACCTTGCTTTCTGCAAGTTGTTTTCCCATATTTTGTAAAAAAATAAAAAATAGAAAATCAAAAAGAGGGTAAAGTCCTAAAAGAAAAATCAAAGGACTTAAAAATAATAATATACCCCAAAGAAAAAAGAAATAACACATGAAATTGTGCAAGTCCAAATGCCACTAATTTTTACTTTGTTACTGATGATTATGGCAGAGTGTCAATAAATGCCATAATCCATGATGAGTTGAACTACTTAATCTTGACTAGTCATATTTCAATTTTATTTGTTATAGAATAATGAATAAATATTAGTCAGACAATTTAATCCTGACTAATTAGTAGATAGGTAGAGAATAAAGAGGAGCTCATCAGTTTAATCTAAGCCCTCGGATGAAATAAGGTAGAGTTAGATAGTCTTTATTGCTTTCAAAAGAATAAAATTTTCAAGGTTGCTAGCTCAAATATATAGAGATCCAAGGTTAGAATCTCCTTGGCTTGACAGCACAATCATCATGGGAAATTCCTCCAAGTGTGGTGCAAATCTCATGCACAACTGATGTCGCCACTGATAGCTAACTCCACCCTTTCATCTACTCTTTCACTGGTCTCCACTGAACTGTTCATGCACTGTAGTGAACTGATGTGTTCTTGAGTTGAATAATGAGTTACTAATTAATGAATTAAATAATATTTAATTCACTCCACTCATAACTAATTGATTAGCTAGTTAAACTAATCTCAACCAGTTCAACTAAAATAAACAGAACACAACTCCACTAGATGTCTCATTAACTCCTCCAAACTTCTGCCACTGAAGTCCAACTGAAGTCAACCATGCATGATGCCATCAAACCCTTGGGAACCACGTGATTCCTCTGTCAGATGCATGAGCCACTTCTGTAGCTCGAACTGAAGTGCTCCAAGAGAGTAAACTGTTGTTTATAGTCTAAATATTATTAAGGGTAAATAATATTTTACTTCCCTGTTTTAAGGAGAGGCAGTCTAAAAATAGACTTCGACCTCTTTGACCTCAAAAATAGAGTCTCATCTATTTTTACCAACATGACACATACTTCAAGAATCTCAAACTGGAATCCCCGAACCATGCTCCATATGTCTAAAAATAGACATAGTCAAAAAATAGATTTTGCGCCAGAATTTGCCTGCGGGCCCACTTAGTGAAGGCGACTTCATTTCACTAAGCTCCATCATCTTGCTGCATTTTCAACACTCCCTCTCAGCAAGATATGGATTATCTGCAACCCCTATTCTGCCTCTGTGGAATTCGAACTTGCTCCTGGTGAGCGCCTTCGTCAGGATGTCGGCATCCTGATCCTCCGTGGGAACATATGAAAGCATCATGATTCTCCGCTGAACACAATCTCTGATATGATGATACCTGATGTCGATGTGTTTGGACCTATCATGAAATATTGGATTGGCTGAGAGTTTAATCGACTACGGTTATGTGAGTGAATCCTTTATAGGCAAATGCAACACAGACAATCTTCACGGATCTTCCTCATCCAAATAACCCTACTTGTGAGGAGCTGGCCCAGGCGCCATGTACCATGCCTCTGTTGGCGAGTGTGGATCTACGCTACTGTTTGTACCAAGAAAATTTTGTCGACCCAATGTTGAAAACTCCTCCAGAAGTGCTCTTCCGGTCCGTTGGACTACCTGCCCAATCTGCATCAGTGAAGCCAGAAAGCTTCGCTCCATCCTCCTGTCTGTACCATAGACCATATCCCGATGTGCCTCTGATATAGCGCAATACATGCTTGCCTGCCTTCCAAAAGAGCTTGGTAGGCTTAACCATAGCTTGCGAAGGCTGGTTAACTGCATAGCATATATCGGGTCGTGTATTGACCAGATACATAAGCGACCCCACCAACTGTCGATAGACAGTGGCATCCACTACCTCTGCTGAAGTAACATCCTCCTTCCTCCAACCACCAGGAAGAGGAGTGTCAACAGGCTTGCAGCCTTGCATGTTGAACCTCTCTAGAATCTCCCGAGCATACTTGCCCTGAGAAACAAACAGTCCTCCACTGCGCTGCCAAATCTCCAATCCTAGGAAATAATGAAGGATGCCCAGGTCCTTCATCTCAAACTCTCGTGCAAGATCATCCTTGCATGAAAGTATCAACTGCTCGTCGCCAGTCAAAATCAGATCATCTACATACAGTACGATGATCAACAGCTTCCCCTCCACCACAATCTGGTACGGGTTTGGATCCGCCTCACTCTTGGAGAATCCAAGCCCGGTGAAGTAGCTGTCTATCCGAGTGTACCAAGCACGAGGTGCTTGCTTCAGCCCATACAGTGCTCTCTTGAGTCGGCACACATGCGACTCATTGCTGAAGATCTCAAAACCTTCAGGCTGCTCTATGTACACCTCTTCCTCAATAACTCCATTGAGGAACGCAGTCTTCACATCCATCTGATGAATGTACCACCCCATCTGCGCTGAGAGAGCAAGGATCGTCCGTATGGAAGAGTACCTTGCGACAGGTGCAAAAGTCTCCTCATAGTCAATCCCCTCGATCTGTGAAAAGCCACGGGCGACAAATCTCGCCTTGTACTTCTCCACACTCCCGTCAGCTGCCTGCTTCACCTTGTAGATCCATCGCAAACCCACCACTGATTTCCCCACCGGTCTTGGGACAATCTCCCATGCACTGTTCCTGACGATCGAATCATATTCTTCGATCATGGCATTAACCCATGCGGGTTCCTCCACAGCTTCCTCAAAAGAGGATGGCTCCATCACAACACATTTACTCACAAGAGCCATGTATCCAGTGTACCGATCCGGTGACTGTCTCTGTCTGCGCTGTGCTGTAGGTGGTCCTACAACCTTCTCTGCATCCCGAGCCAGTCGCTCAGCTTCTGTAGTGCGCATGCGCCCTCTGATGGTTGGCGTTGCATGGGTGGTTTCTTCCACCTCCTGAACCTCCTCTTGTGGTTGATCCACATCCGGAAGCTCCTCCTTAGGAACTAACATCTCCTCATCTGCATGCAAGTGTAGCTCCCTCTCAAGCGAACACTGCATGGCTTTCTCCTCTTGAAATTTTATATCCCGTCGCACAACAGTCTTGCGACTGTCTGGCACATACACCCGATAGTTATGAGGTGTATCAGTGTACCCCACAAATATTCCAACCTCAGCAGTTGGATCCAGCTTCCTTCTCGCATCCTTCATCACATGCATGTAGATAGGAGAACCAAAAATCCGCAAATGGGAAATATCAGGCCTCTTGCCAGAATAAGCCTCCTTCGGTGTACTCATGCCAAGAACCTTGTGAGGACAACGGTTCTGCACATACACTGTTGTATTGCATGCCTCGGCCCACAAGTGAAGGGGTAGGCCCTGATCATGCAACATCGCCCGTGCAGCACCCACGATCGTTCTGTTCTTCCGCTCAGCCACCCCGTTCTGCTGTGGGTTATGGGGTGCGATGAGCTCTCTTCGAATCCCTTCTGCGCTGCAGAACTCCTTGAATTCAGCCGAGATGAATTCACCACCATTATCACTCCTTAGAGCAATCACCTTCTTCCCCGACTCCTTCTCGACCAGTGCTTTAAACTCATAGAACTTCGCGAATGTATCGCTCTTCTTCTGCATGAAGAAGATCCAGCACTTTCGAGAGAAATCATCAACAAAGATCACATAATACTTGTGCTTTGTTGTCAAAGCAACTGAGAAAGGACCACACACGTCTGTGTGAACTCTCTCAAGGATCGTCATGGCACGGCTATCCTTCTTGTGAAAGGTGGCTTTCACATACTTCCCTAAAGTACACCCCTTGCACTGATCTGACTGCGCAAGAGTGCCCTTAGGAAGCCCAGTAGAAATCTGCTGCAGAATCTTCAAAGCTCCATGGTGAAGGTGGCCCAATCTCCTGTACCACAGTTCGCCCTCATCATCCCGGCTCACCACTTCTCCCGCCTTGCATGCCATAGTTGCGCAGCCATCTACCTGCAACTGATAAAGGTTCTTGGTTTGAACCCCTATCTTCCGGGTCTCTCCAGTAGTCTTACTGCGCAGGAAGGCTTTTCCTTCGCTGAAGACCACATCATACCCCTTATCCTCCAACATCGCCACCGAGATCAAGTTCTTCTTCAATCCAGGTACATGCATGACATCCTTCAATACAAAGGGTTTACCAGACTCCCTCTGAAAGGATATGGTACCGATACCAGTCGCACTGTATCTACCATCATCGCCCATCTCGATGCGCACACCCAAATCTTTGTCCTCCAGATCTGAGAACAAATCCCGATCTCCCGTCATATGAAATGACGCACCGCTGTCCAAGAACCACACCGATCCCAACACACTTGAAATCAAGCATGCGATCAGTGAAAATTCATGCTCGAACTGTGAAGCCAAGGCTTCTCCATCTGCAGCTCTTCCCGCTTGCTTGTTCTTCTTCTTCTTTGGAAAATTGGTAGCATAATGTCCGTGATCATGGCAGTGAAAACACTTCACTTTCGCCATATCCTGCTTCTTGCCCTTTGCACCAGAATGAGAGGTTTTCTTACCCTTCTCTTTCTTTGCTTTGGCCACCAAGGCGCAGTTTTCTTCATCAGCTCCCTTTGATGAAGATCCATCTCAAGTAGTCCTCCTTATCTCCTCCTGCATGAGATCCGCCCAAAGGCGCTCCCATCCCGGCAGCTTCTCCCGACCATTGACACTATCTTGATATGAGTGCCAAGCCTTCGGAAGACCAAGGAGAGCCAGGTCGACCATGCCCTCGTCTTCGACAGTCACCCCCACACTTCCCAGCTCATCTCTACATTGAGTGAACTTCGTGAGGTATTTGGCGATACTGTCGCCCTTCTCCATCTTGATGTTCCTGAGCTTATCTTTGAGCGCCGGCTTCCTAGTAGCCTTTCCATGCAGGCTGGATACAATATGATCCTTGACGCCCTCCAACAGGATCCTTCGACACTTCGCCATATTCTTTTGCCATGCTTCGACTTCAGCAGGATCAGTGGGATTTTGGACATCCGTATCTACGAACTCCTTCAGACCATTATCTTCTAATACTGCCTCCATGCGATCCTTCCATGCAACATAATTTGAACTTCCTTCAAGAGCATATTCGAGTTGCAAACCGTTGAAAGACATTTTCAACACCGGCACCAAGAAAACAAAACTGCTGCAAAATTTCGAATTCCACCTCAAAGCTCAACCGCTCTAGATCTGTGAGAACAAATTATTTCTAGCACAGAGATTGACTGCAAGGGGCATTTACCAAACCTTTCACTTTCCAAAGAAAGATGATTCTAGAGGCTACCTGGCCCGCATGCAGACTCTGTCTACCGAAATAAGTTTGTAATCACTGTGATGATCAATCTCTGCTTCAATAGCTCCGATACCATGTATAAATTTGCTGAATAATGATTAATTATTCACCGAGACTATCTTGATCACATACAATTCGAATTTATATGCAACACATAATCTCTTCCACTCAGATCATCAAACATGCAGAAATAAAATCAAGCGATAACACATCAAATCATCATACACATTAACACAGTATGTATGGGGAAAGCTTATAGCTGAAAACCCCGCAGCTATTATGTATATTATAATGGAGAAATAAAGTAACAAACTCAGTACAATACTCCTCACAAGTACTCAGTACTTTCTCATAAAGTTACCCACAATCTAGCTCAGTTTTGAACAGGTTACTGGTTCAAAACTCACCGCCAATTGCCTTGCCTCTATTGCGCAATCCAGGCCTGTCTATATAGAGATCCAAGGTTCGAATCTCCTTGGCTTGACAGCGCAATCATCATGGGAAATTCCTCCAAGTGTGTTGCAAATCTCATGCACAACTGATGTCACCACTGAAAGCTAACTCCACCCTTTCATCTACCTCTTTCACTGGTCTCCACTGAACTGATCATGCACTGTAGTGAACTGATGTGTTCTTGAGTTGAATAATGAGTTACTAATTAATGAATTAAATAATATTTAATTCACTCCACTCATAACTAATTGAATAGCTAGTTAAACTAATCTCAACCAGTTCAACTAAAATAAACAGAACACAACTCCACTAGCTGTCTCATTAACTCCACCAAACTTCTGCCACTGAAGTCCTAACTGAAGTCAACCATGCATGATGCCATAAAACCCTAGGAATAGCGTAATTCCTCTGTCAGATGCATGATCCACTTCCAAGGCTCGAACTGAAGTGCTCCAAGAGAGTAAACTGAAGTTTATAGTCCAAATATTATTAAGGGTAAATAATATTTGACTTCCCTATTTTTAGGAGAGGCAGTCTAAAAATAGACTTCGACCTCTTCGACCTATAGGTCACAAAAATAGATTCCCATCTATTTTTACCAACATGACCAATGCTCCAAGAATCTCATACTGGAATCCCCGGACCATGCTCCATATGTCTAAAAATAGACATAGTCTAAAAATAGACTTTGCGCCAGAATTTTCCTGTGGGCCCACTTAGTGAAGGCGACTTCATTTCACTAAGCTCCATCATATTGCTGCATTTTCAACATTAGGGTGCTATAAGTATAGGATTCATAATTTGGAATTGACTTATGATAATCTTATAAATATGTACATAACTTGCTTTCTGCAAGTTGTTTTCCCATATTTTGTAAAAAATCAAAAAAATCAAAAAATAGAAAATCAAAAAGAGGGTAAAAGTCCTAAAGGAAAGATGAAAGGACTTAGAAAAAATAATATACCCCAAAGAAAAAATAAATAAAACATGAAAGTGTGCAAGTCCAAATGCTACTACTTTTTACTTTGTTACTGATGATTATGGCAGAGTGTCAATACATGCCATAATCCATGATGAGTTGAACTGTTTAATCTTGACTTGTCATGTTTCAATTTTATTGTTGTAGAATAGTGAATAAAGATTATTCAGATTGTTTAATCCTGTCTAATCAGTAGATAGGTAGAGAATAAAGAGGAGCTCATCAGTTTAGTCTTAGCCCTTGGATGAAATAAGGTAGAGTTAGATAGTTTTTATTGCTTTCAACAGAATAAAATGTTCAAGGTTGCTAGCTCAATTGCACCTGCAAAATGGAAGAAAAAATGTTAGATTAAAGTTGGGTAGGTAGAAAAAGATGGGAAAATCATTGTAAATATTTGTTACCAGGAAAAAATCACTAATTTCCCCTTCCCTATAGTTATTCTACATTCTAGAATTTCAGTCAAAGAGGCTCAGAGCATTTCTCTGACTTCTATTGGGACCGAACCCAAGGCTCAATGATTCTTAAGTTAAAAGTGTTGAATTCCTATAATAATCCCTAATTATCATCATTTACCCTACATTCATCCATTACATTTTCATAAGTAAAGACTTTTTTACTTAATGAAAAAATAAAATCCCCTTTTTATTAATCTGCTTCATTCATAAAAACATAAAAAGAAAACCCTCCAAAAATATTATATTCTAGGTCAAAGTGGTCAAATTATAAATGATAAAGCTTTGCTTTTTACATTATCACTTTACTTAGTCATATAAATATATTTTGGTGTTTTTCATTGTCCTTGGTCATATTAACTTCTAATTTATTTATTAAATCCCTATAAACAAACCTTATCCTATTATTATAACCCATTTTATTTAAATATCCCCAAAAACCCATTATTATAAGATTTTAGGCCAAAATTATTATCCACATGCTAAAATAAAATCCCAAAACTTTTGGCCTAAAACTAACTATATATAAATACCCCACCCCTTATAGTTATTAAACCCCCCATGGTTTAAAAACTACATAATAAAATAAAACATATATGAACTGCTCGGATGTATTCTAAACATTTGCAAATTAAAAATATTATCCGGAAGTTTACACTTTATCCTAAGTTTTTATAAAGGTTCACTCGCACCTTTGTAAAACATTTTCCATCCATTTCGACTGCACAAAATTAACCCATAGTTAAACAACCCGCCTCATGCGCATCCCTCCCATTTACTTACCATATATATGAAATTCGTTATATATATATATACGAACCCTTTTTAACCATCTTGCCGCATATAAACATTACCCTTTGGATATAAAATTCATATAATATAAAGGTTTTATTTGATTAATCCATTGCCCAGCGCATAAAGTCACCACTGCTCTGACCCTACTTTTCAACCACAACTCTTGAAATGATCCTAACCATTCGCTCTTGTCCCGATGATCCAACGGCGCAAAATCCTTTTCGCGCTCACAAACCAATTGTTCACCCAAACGGAAATCGAGCGCAAAATGGGTGGTTTTCCCATTTCCGCCTCCTGTGACGTGTCACCATTTGATTGCATCGTGTTCATTTTTCCAAAAACCATTTACTGCCCAAAGTCATCGCAAAACACACCTATGGTTTTTCGAATTCAAAAACAGAAAACCTCTCCCGCTGATGATTTGACCAACATTTATGAATTTTTTTAAAGATTTATGTATAAAGATTAAAATCTTTGTAATAAATCTTATTGTTGTATTTGCACCCCGACTAATTAAAAAAGCTCCGCTAAGCCCTTTTTAAGCTTCCCGAGCCTAATTTTAAACCTCTGTGTGTCGATTTTGTGCTTGAAACTT
Source organism: Pinus albicaulis (assembly GCA_034641835.2). NCBI lineage: Eukaryota > Viridiplantae > Streptophyta > Pinopsida > Pinales > Pinaceae > Pinus > Pinus albicaulis. Next base: position 6,302 of record JAXQQM020081973.1, on the reverse strand, counting down.
CTGACTTTGCAGCTGAAAACTCTCTTTGAAGACCATTAACACCTGCTCGAATCCAACCACCGAACCATAACTCAACTTCAACTTACAACGAATTGCAGAAACCCTTCCAACTACCAAAATAACTGCATTTAAGGTATTTTTCGACATTCCAACCTGCAATTTCACAATTTAAACCTGTAGCTGAACCAATTAAGATACTATCAGAGAAATTGTCCATCCCAGTTTGTCCAAAACACTCAAAAAACAGGGCAAACCCTAGCAAGTTTTTCCCAGAAATTGTTGTTTACAGAAAGCCTCATTTTAAAGCCAAATTCTCAGTCCAAACCCCCAGAAAGATTAATTCCACGGCTCAAAAAGGTTTTAAAACCTACAGAATACCTAAAAAATCTCTTTTACAGTCACAGTCAGTCAAAAAACCTGTGTTTTCCGTCTTAAATGTGTTTCATGTGTCCCAAATTCCTAATTGAGCACTGAAGTACCCACTGTCATCATTTTTGCCTATAAGATTGCTCAATTACCCTCTGTTTCAAAAAATTAACTATTGCAAACTGTGTAATCTTGCTTTAGTTATCTCAAAATGACAAAGAAGCAAATGACACCTAAAGTTGGAGGATCTAAGCCAGTTAAACCTAGAGGATCCAAACCTCCCAAGTCTGAAGCAGCAAAAGCCCTAAAATCTACTCCTGCAATCACTGCAAAAACCACTGTGATTGTTAACCCCCTTTAGCCACCAGTGTCCAATGAAGAAATTATCCCTTTAATTGATTTGGATTATAAAATTGCAGACCCTCTAGTAGAATTTAACCTATTAGAAGTTCACAATTGGTGTCATGAAAAGTTCCTAGATAAAGAAGACATGCCTCTCTGGGATACAAATTTACCCAAATATGTAGTCCCAGTAACACATCCTAGTTAAGGCCTGGTAAGAATGTGCCAAAAGTACTATGTTCCAGACCAAAGATCAATTGTGAACGCTGACAGGGAAATTCTTCTTTCAATCACTACAGAGTCTATCAATGAAATGCTGCAACTACAATTTGACCCTAGGGCAGTCCCCCTATCCATTGAAGCATTGACTCAGTTATATTTGGGATTGGATTTCCCTAAGAGATTTATGAATTTTTAGAATTTTATGCCTAGTCATGTGGACATTCCAAAGCTGAATCCTCCCTATTCCACTTCCAAGTTTCTTGAGGGTTCTAGGCATGTAATTTCAATGTTATCCTTCATATTAGGATACTTCACTGATGAGTCCATCGTTGGGTTTTTATCCACTTTATCACCTGGTGAGCCTCCTGCTGTGATATTTGACTTTGCCAGGTTTATAGTTGATTCCATACACCATCAATTGACAAAGTTACCCACTGAAGGGGTATTCAGATATTCTTCCTATTTATTTCACTTGTTCTTATTCTCACAACCTGATCACTTTCCAATAGCATTACAGAAAATGAATGTAGAGGGCCAGCCTCTATCAGTTGTCTTTTGGACATCATTGTTGAGAAAATAAGGAAGTGAATATAGCTACACAGATTTTACAGATTTTTTCATCAGGCCAGCTATGCATTTGCTACATAAATCAGAAAAGCTTATGGTAAGTGAAGAAATGAAAAGGATATTACAACTATCGGAGGAATGCAAAATGGGAGATTGGTACTTGTATGAGAAACACACTGAATTGAGAATCTTTGCAACCAATTTTCTCCCATACAAATTACCCAAGTTTTTTACTATCAGAGTCTTTGCTTTAGAGTATTTGAGACAGGTTTTGAATTTTGATGCTATCAATTTCATGGCTTCCAAAAAGAAGACCTAGTTCAAATTAAAAAATCAGATTGGTCCTTTCATAATGAATAATAGAGATGTTGATAAAGAGATAGAAAAGAGATTTTCAGAGCTAAAATTTCAAGTGAGTTTCCCTTGGAATTATGACCCCCAAGGTCTTTTAAGAAGTATAAGGGTCAAGTGTAAACTACCTCCCTTTATACATGATCCAAAACCTGATATTGAAAAGTTTGCTAATCAGACAGAATGGGTAGAAAATAAATTGGTAGATGCAACTGCAAATGAACAGCCAAGAGGAAAAATGGTTACCACACTTGCTGTGGTAACTTCTAAATAGCCAGAATCTTCAAAAAAAAGAGGCAGAGATGAAGGAGCCTACACAAAAGAGACTACTACAGATACTAAGTTCAAGATCATCTACAAAAAAAGGCTCAGATTTTGTTCCATAGGGAAACAAAAAGTTATTGAGTTTGAATATGCCAATGAACTAGAAGTCAGCAATGATGAAGCCACTGAGATAATTAAAGAGACCTTAACAGAGATAGAAAGGGAATAAGCAGCAGCCAAAGAAAGAAATACCCAGATGATTGAGCAATAGGTTAATATATAAGCGTCTTCTTCTCAAACAGCAGAAGAAAAATATTTGGACATCAAAGAAAGATATAAGCAGATCAAACAAATAAATGAGGAAATCAAAGGTGAGATTTATTCTCAATTTCTCAAATGGAGGCCAGGAAATCAGAACAGGTTTCTTACAGCATTTGATTACTCCTCAAATAAAATGATCATGTCATATTTACAACCAACTACTTCAACTCCAAAAATAGTGGCTGACTACAAAAAGGTTGAATTTGAAGTAGATACTGAAAAGGTGCATGAACTGGATCAAATATAATTTCACAGACATAGCTCTGAGATGCTATATTCTACTGTTGTGACAAAAGACATGAGTGTGAAAAATTTGCAGAATACCATTATCAACATGCAAGACCAAATGAAAGTTGAAAAAGGCTCTTTATATGCCAAATATTTAAGGATCAAGGCCTTATAAGATTTTATTTTACAAATAGGAGTGGACCCATCAAATGTGCAAGCTGCTGACGTATTGATCAAGAAGAAAAATGATGATATTGCTGCTTTAAGGAAACAGTTAAAACTTCCTCAAAGTGAGCACCCACAAAGTAAGGAGATACTTCAAGAATAGAAAGAAAAAGAGGATATGATGTAGTTGACCATAAAGCTAACTGCCCAAATCAAAGATATGGAAAGTCAAATGGATATACTTATGAAATAAAAATAAACTATGAAGGATACTAACACTTCCACCATTCCTACAGTCATACCTATTATTACTGTTGATGTTCCTTCTACACTGGGATAAAAGTTAGCAACAAAAGAGCCACTAGGAACTGCAGTGCTGCTGAAATTAGCTACTACCTCCAATATAGAATCTTCAACATCACGGTACCGTTGAAAATGAAACAAGATGATGGAGCTTAGTGAAAAGAAGTCGCCTTCACTAAGTGGGCCCGCAGGCTATTTTGGCGCAAAGTCTATTTTTAGACTATGTCTATTTTTAGACATATGGATCATGGTCTATGAGTTGCAGGATGTTATTTATGGATGATTGGTCGAGTTGGTAAAAATAGATGGACCTCTATTTTTAGACATTGGGCGGTTTCTATTTTTAGACTGTCGAGCTAAAAATAGAACAGTCAAATATTATTAACCCTTAATAATATTTAGACTATAAACATTATCTTATCCTCTTGAAGCACTTCAGTTTGATGCTTGGATGTGGCACATGCAGCTGACAGAAGGAAATACGCTTTTCCTAAGGGTTAGTTGAGCTATTGCATGGTTGACTTCAGTTAGAACTCATGTGGCAGAGTTTGGTGGAGTTGATGAGACAGTTGGTGGAGTTGTGTTCTGTTTAACTTAGTTGAACTAGTTGTATTTAGTCTAACCGAAAAATACACTAGTGATGAGTGGTGTGAATTAATTATTAATTAATTCACTAATTATTAACTCATAAATCAACTAAAGAACACATCAGTTAACTGCAATGCATGGACAGTTCAGTGGAGACCAGTGTTAGAGGTGGGTGAAAGGGTGAGTGTGACTATCAGTTGTGACTATACCCGTGCATGAGATTTGCACACACATTGATGGAGATTTCCAATGAGGATTGTGCAGTACAAGCCAGGGGATTCGAACTTGGATCTCATTCATTCACATCTTGGATTGCGCAGTAGAGGCAGGCAGACTTGTGGAGGAGATTTGAACCTGTGACTTGTTCACTTTCCATGCTAGTTTGTGTGTAGCATGTGAGATAGTACCGAGTACTTGAGAGGAGTAATGTACTATGATTGTTACATGTTCTCTATCAACATAATATGCGATAGTTGGGGTTTTCTATCCGTATGCTTTCCCCATTACATACCGTGTCATATGTGTGCTTGGATTATGTTTTAATGTGCGAATGCGATCGTTTCTATTTCTCGCATATTGATGATCAATTGTAGAAGAGGTTATGTATTATGCATGAAGTTTAAATAGTGTGTAATCGGGATAATCTTTGTGGAATAATTTAATTCATTATTCAAATTTCTACATGGTATCGTAGCATAATTGATCATCGGATCTATTACAGTGATTACAATTTATTTTGGTAGACAGAGTCTGTAAGCGGGCCAGGTAGCTTCTGGATCCATCCTTTCCTTGAAAGGTGATATATCCAGTAAATTCCCCTACAGTCGATCTCTATGCTAGAAATAATTTGTTCTCACAGATCAGAAGCGGTTGAGTTTTGAGCTGGTGGAATTCGAATTTGCAGCAGAGTTTTCTTGGTGTCGAAGTTGAAATGTCTTTCAACGGATTGCGATTGGAGTATGCCCTTGAGGGCAGCTTGAATTATGTTGCATGGACAGACAGAATGGAGGCGGTATTAGATGATAACGGGCTAAAGGAGTTCATAGAGGCTGAGGTTCCAAAGCCTACTGATGCTGCTCAAGTTGAGGCTTGGCAAAAGAAGATGGAAAAATGTCGAAGGATTCTGTTGGAGGGCGTGAGGGATCACATTGTATCCAGAATGCATGGAAAAGCTTATCCATACTTGATGTGGAAAGCGTTGAAAAATTTATTCCAAAGCAAGAGCGACCAGAGGAAGTTGGTGCTCAAGGATAAACTCAGACACATAAAGATGGAGAAAGGCGACAGTATGCCCAAGTACCTCACGAAGTTCATCCAATGTAGGGATGAGATGAAGGTAAATGTCGATGATGAGGAATTGGTGAGCTTGGCTCTCCTTGGTCTGCCGAAGAGTTGGCATGCCTATCAGGATTCTTTCAATGGTCGGGAGAAATTTCCAAGATGGGAGCGAATTTGGTCGGATCTTGTGTAAGACGAGATAAGGCAGAATACCAGGGATGGATCTTCATCAAAGGCATCTGATGAAGAAAATTGCGCTTTGGTTGCCAAAGAAAAAAAGGGGAAGAGCAAGAAATCTTCTCATTCTGGTGCAAAAGGCAAGAAGCAGGACATGTCTAAGGTGAAGTGTTTTCACTGTCACCAGCATGGACATTATGCCACAAATTGTCCGCAGAAGAAGAAAAATAAGCAAGCTGCTGGATCTGCAGTGGGAGAGACCTTAGCCTCGCAATTTGAGCTAGATTTTTCGCTAATCGCATGCTTGGTCTCAAGTGTGATGGGATCAATATGGTTCTTGGATAGTGGTGCATCTTTTCACATGACTGGAGATCGAGATCTGTTTTCAGATCTGGATGAGAAAGATCTTGGAGTGCACATCAAGATGGGCGATGATGGTAGATATAGTGCGACCGGTATCGGTACCATTTCCTTTGAGAGGGAGTCTGGTAAACCCTTCGTGTTGAAGGAAGTGATGCATGTTCTAGGATTGAAGAAGAATATGATCTCTGTGGCGATGTTAGAAGACAAGGGGTATGATGTTGTCTTCAGCGAGGGAAAGGCTTTCCTACGCAGTAAGACAACTGGAGAGACCCGGAAGATAGGGGTTCAAGTCAAGAACCTTTATCAGTTGCAAGTAGATGGCTGCGCAGCAATGGCATGCAAGGCGGGAGAAGTGGTGAGCCGGGATGATGAGGGCGAACTGTGGCACAGGAGATTGGGCCACCTTCACCATGGAGCTTTGAAGATACTGCAGCAGATTTCTACTGGGATTCCTAAGGGCACTCTTGTGCAGTCAGATCAGTGCAAGGGGTGTACCTTGGGAAAATTTGTGAAAGCCACCTTTCACGAGAAGGATAGTCGCGCCACGACGATCCTTGAGAGAATTCACACAGACGTGTGTGGACCTTTCTCAGTAGCTTCGACAGCAAAGCACAGGTACTATGTGATCTTTTTTGATGATTTTTCTCGGAAGTGCTGGATCTTCTTCATGCAGAAGAAGAGTGAGACATACTCAAAGTTCTGTGAGTTCAAGGCACTGGTTGAGAAGGAATCGGGGAAGCATGTGAAGGCTCTTAGGAGCGACAATG
>JAXQQM020066831.1:0-68263 GCA_034641835.2 Pinus albicaulis | reverse complement strand
CCGATGTGTGCTCATACATTGCTGCATTCACATTTTGGGATATTACATTATTGCGGTTGGCTATAGGTACAAATAAGTGAGTTCATAATTGATGAATCTTATGCATTTGATTTGAATGTTATGCTCTAAAAAATTTGAACGTATTTTCTTTGTGTTTGTATAGCATGCTTTTGGGTATGGAGTGGTTGTATCTTCTTGGGACCAAAGTGGGTGTTTATGACAAAGTTATTGAGTTATTGGATGGAAATAGAATACGAAGGAATGCAGAAGTTAAGAAGAAAAAAACATCGGTTAGAATGGTATATGGAGGCAAAGCATAGTCGTAAGAAAAGGGTGTGTTATTTGCGATGCATATTTCTATTGATAAAGGTAAAGTCGAGGATGCGGTCTTGAGAAGGTACCCGGTTTAATAGTTTCATAATGTGTTCCTGTGGGTCAAAGGTGCCACCTCATAAGGAAGTATAATTTTCTATTAAGTTGGTACTAGGGGCAACACCAGCATCAAAGGCACCTTACAGGGTGAGCACGCCAGATTTAGTAGAGTTGAAGTTGTAGTTGAAGGAAATGCTTGACAAGGGATACAATAGGCCAAGTGTATCACCTTGGGGGCGCACCGCTATTGTTTGTGAAAAGAAGGATAGTGCCCTCGGAGTTGTACATTGATTAAAATAATTCAACAAGGTGACCATTAAGAACAGGTATCTGTTGCCGAGGATTGATGATTTGTTTGATCAATTGAGGGGAGAAACAATTTTCTCAAAGATTGATTTGAGATCAGGATATCATAAGGTACGTATTAAAGAAGGTGAGATTCACAAGATAACTTTCTGGACCAGGTACAGACATTATGAGTTTGTTTTAGTTCCTTTTGGTTTGACTAATTCTATAGCTAATTTTATGTGCTTGATGAATAGTGTGTTGTGTCCTTATCTAGAAAATTTTGTTATAGTATTCACCGATGATATATTGGTATATTCTAAGAATGAGGAAGAGCATGCCGAATGTTGAGGGTAGAAATCCATGCGGACAGAGGCGATCCCTACTAGCCCAGCAGGGGTCTAGCAACAATCAAACAATGTTACAACGCAGGCTCCTAGTTACGAATGAAAAGGCTAGATATGGAAACCTACCTGGAGTCCAATGCTGCAATCTGAAGAAGAAGGCGTTCCCGTTCCTCGAGCTCGGCAGATCACAATCTCCCACGATCTCCGCGGATAGACACCTGCACATGCAAGAGACAAACAGATACAAGCATAAAACCCGGCATACGTAACTAAATATCAGTCAGAAAAGATATTACTCACATCAACATAATGGAAAACAGAGTGGAAACATAATTGTAATCATCTATTAAATAAGAAACGAAGAAAGATTACAACCAGCGTTTTGACGTCATAGATCTCCTTCGGACGGGTCTCCAGTCATCCATGTCTCGCAAGCTCGCCAAGGAAAGGGGCAAACCTCTCTGGAGTCTCGTCGATGGTCTCCTTACTCAAATCGGCCTTAAGGGAGAAAGAAGGCTCTTACAGCACAAAGGCTCTTGGGAATAGGGAAATTCAGAGCTTAGGCCTTCAAGACTAGCTTGCTTATGGAATTGAGCAAGCTTTTATAGATGGGGAAGGAGGGAGTTAAGATCCCTATTATTGTGGGATTAGTCCTATCATGAAGGAAGGTTCCATGAAAGGTGGCAAACCACCTCCCTTCCATAGAACTCCCGTGGCTAACCCTCCCAACTCAAGATAGGCAATGGTTTATGAGTTGTTTATCACACAACTTCCGCAATCTTTTATTAAAAAACACTCCTTAAATGGGCTGGCGTGACTGCGGCTCTGGGACAGAGCGCCAGTTGGCGTGGCCTCTTTGCAGTATTTCCCTCATTGGCGCGAGTCCTGAACTGTCTTCCCGCGCCAATGGAAAAAGAGATGTTTTTTATGATTTTTGCAAGGAGATGTCTTAAGGGCAATTATTTCTCATGTTCAGGGGAATGCATTGATGATAATTTCAAGGCATGACAAGGTTCATAGGTCACAAAATGGGTCCTCCATTGTGCGGGACGGGGAATGGTTAGGACAGTGACAAATTGCTGTGTAACAGATGCCCCCTAAAGTATGAGGCCCGAGAGAGGGAGAGGGGTGAAATGCTTTACGAGAACATGTGCAACTGAAGTCCAGTCGTTGGAAAACCTATGCAGAACAATACAACTGATATCTCAAGTACATGATATAAATGCGGTATGGGCGCAGCCATCCGAAATAGAGTATGCTATAATTCAGATCCAGGGTATGGGCGCAGCCATCCAGCTAGGATCAAATAAATAGACTCAGGTATGGTCGCAGCCATCCAATCAGTGAGTCATGTACATAATGATAATAATCCACAATTGCAGCCTGGATTACAACAGACACAATCCAGGGTCTTACGCTCCATCTCGACCCAAACAAAGTAGAAGTCCAAGCATGTGAACATGTGAGCTGAAGTCGAACATGCAAGAACATCGTCTTATTACTAGCCAATGATGAGAGCTGTTAACAGACGCGAGAGGAACCACCAATAATGACAATGGCCCTCAAGGTACTACAGGTACAGTCTACGGCATGCGAATAAATGAGTTGGCGTCGAACACCCGCAGAATCACTCGATCGGAGGCCAATGATGAAAACCTCTCGTCGAATGCGACGAACCTGCCATTGAGGCATGCAGGCTCCAAGGTACCATGAAAGAGTCTCTAGACCAGCTTCCTGGATAATGAGCTGAAGTCGACAGGAAGTGTCCTTGATCGAAGGTGGGCCATAATGTTTCCCACATCATCGACACGAGACAGAGGAACATGATTGTTTTGTTGCGAATCAAAACCAAATGAGAATCAGGGGGGGATTGTAATTATGCAGAGGTCAACTTCTCTTGAACATGTAACGGCACGACAGTGGACTTGGCAGTATTTGACATCAACAGATCAGAGGTCATGGTGACAAGGCAATGAGCAGATGAGAGGTCAAAAGGGATTATCCAAACCCACGAAGGCAAAGTGAAGAAACGAGATGAGATGTCCCCAACCCGACACGAATGCAGACAAGTGCCATGTTCAAGAGCGACATACTGCCGACGACAACGACGATGGTTCCATTTTTCCCCCACCATTTCTGGCGAGTACCCCAATTATTTTTGATAACAAGCTTGAAGGGGATAGCATATGCTTGTAATGTAAGTCCGCCCTTCGGGCGAATCCATCCTAGTACATTTAACGAGCCCTAGGAAGGAGGAACTCGGAGAACGTCATTTTGACTGAATCCGATGTCATCAGGGTTTAACGAGTCTGACAAAGGGAGAACTCGGCGTCTTTTCATGTTTAGAGAGTTTGAAAAGACAGCAGAAAAGTAAACTCCACAGGTCCCTTTTCGTAAATAGTTCCTCAGATCCGAAAAGGTAGAAAAAAATATCCGAGAAAACCTCCTAGTCACGATAGGCTAGGGTATTCCTTTTTCGTAATCAATCTATCCCAGCCCGAAAAAGGGGTAAACGTATACTGGGTAGATGTCGATTCATGTCCACTTTAACGAGATCGAAACGACAAGGGCCTCGACAATATTTTCATGTTTAGAGAGTCAGAAAAGAGCTGAAAGGTGACTCCTCCTGGAGGAACGAGTGGTATAAAGGGTGGCGGTTCCGATGACGGTGGGCGGTGCTCGAGAACAAGTAAAGGTTGAGGGCAGCTAACGATACCACTCTCGGCGGTTCCTCGGGGAATGGGTAAAACAACCAAGTGAAGGCATATGATCGGCCAGCGAGATAGTGACGATGGAGTAGATCGGAAAAGGCTCATCTGGCAAAAATAGGCTGATAAAATGGTAATTACAAGAGGTGAAATGGGAATGGTTTCATTTTTACACAAGCTTGAAATCAGAAAAAAAAACTCTGCTTGAAGTTGGTTTCATTTTTACACAAGCTTGAAACAAAGATAAACTATGCTTGAAACCGGTTTCATTTTTACACAAGCTTGAAATGGAAATAAACTATGCTTGAAAAAGTAAGCATGCTCCCAGTATGGTGACTCGGTCGGTACCCCCAGCTTCAGTCCATATGAAAAGCAGATGGAGTGAAGGTTCAAATTACGAGATCAAAGAAAGACTCGACTGGGATTTTACGAGATCTGATCAAAGACTCGAATTGAACAGGAACGTGTTTCATTTTTTTAACGAGGTTGACACATTAAAAGAACTATCCTCAGGACACCTTGTTTCATGGTTTAAGGAGCTTGACACAAGACAAGGAACTCTGCTCCGAGAACCTGGTTTCATTTTTTAAAGAGCTTGACCCAGGGAGGAAACCATGCTCTAACCGACTTACATCAAAATAGACAAGAAGGCGGTGCTTCCAAGAGTTCCACTCCTGACGGAAGGGAAACATCCTGGAAGTCAGGACCCAATGCCCCCAGCACATTATGCACAACGGCATCATCACTGAGCACAGGCACGGGGTAAGTAGCCACATAGTTGACCTGCGGTGGAGCAGATACAACGGGTGGATAAAAACCCGGAGGGGGTGATGGTGGACCAGTTGCCACATTAGGACCAAAGAACGACAGCTGATCAATGGTCACGATCCTTCCTTCATGTGGAAAACAGGCCACACGAAAGAGGGAGGAGACGAGCGCTCCCATGGCATAAGTGTAATCTCGCCCCAGGAGCAGATTGAAATCCAAGGGGCCTGGAACGACCATCACGTCCATATGGACGGTTTTACCTCCCAAAGTAACAGGTAACCTTGGAAGGATCCCCAACGGTTGACTCGTTCTTCTATTGAATGTCAACAGATTCTGCGTAACGGGCGCAAGCGGCGGTGAACCGAAAGCTTGCCAGGTAGTTGAGGATAGAATACTAACAGAGGCACCTTCGTCTATAATGGTGCTGGGTACGACCAGACCAAGAGCCTGTATTGTGATCTCGAAAGGCACGTAAGACGGAAGGCGGAATCTTGCAAATCGACTCCAATCAAAGGAGGCGACCAGACTACTCGGAGGGGCTACCATTGAAATGCGAAGGTCTTCCCCTGATGTTACGGAAGGAGGAGCATCCTCCATAACCTCCATCTCGAAGGTGGGAGGGATATCCTCCGGAGCCTCCATCATGGGAGGCGGAGGAGCAGCTTCTTGAAGTACAGGGACAGGAGAGTCTTTCTCCAAGTCTGAAGAATCTGAAGAAATCAGAAGGACATGGGGGTTGTGAGATCCACTCTCGACAGAAAATACCTGGTACATCGCAGACGGGGCCAGTTCAACCGATCCTACGACCAATGTTTGGTCAGGGACGGATTCGTGAATTTGAATTTCTGGGGGAGTGGGATCGACCAAGGATGACTCTTGACCAATCGTAGGATCAGCTGGCAGAGGACTCAAAGAAAGCCGATTATAACCAGGTGGAAGGCGTGGTGTAGAACCGGTTGGGTTGTCCAAAACTCTTTTGGCTTCATCCATATAAGGACAAAGGTGAATGGCATGGTGCCCTTCACACAACTTACAGGGATTGGTGATCTTACCCTGCTTCTTAGAGTTCTTATCAACAGCAGCTGAAGACGTGCCCCCAACTTGACTCCCGAAAGCCAAAGGCAACGGTGGGCGACCGTTGGACCATACTTCGAGCACCTTGGGAATGCCAGGGCAATCTCGAAGAAGATGGTCTCCCATGCACAACAGGCAAGGGAACTTGACTTTCCGTGGAGGGTTGGAAGGTTTATCAAGAGGAGATATCTCGGAGGCAGGAGCCGTACATTTAGCCTCTCGCTTATCAGACTTCTTCTTCTTCTTAGCCACCTGGTTACTTGAATCCAGACTTTCACCAGGCGAAGTAGAAGAGGAGGACGCAGAAACAGGCGAAGAAGGGGAGAGGTCCACCTTGGAATCAACATGAGGTTGTTCAGGTGGAGGAACTGATTGACCAGTAACTGAGACATTCGGAACGACAGAGGTTGAGAACAACCAAACAGGCAACCCAACAGTTAACCCAGGAAGGGACAACGTTGCCATATAAGGAGCGCCAACATTTCCAAAAGGAGGAAAGTGACCAGGATTCCCATCAGAGGGGATTCCTTGGTTGGTGAACTCCGGAAAAGTTGCCATCAAAACTCAAAACCACACACGGGCTGAAAAAAGAGTTTAAGACACACGATCAAACGGACAACAAGCAATATCTAAACGGGCGTGTAATCGTGGGCGATTAATTTTACCACATTGGAAAGTAAGAAATTCTACCGTTTCATATTTTAAGAGTCGAGAAACGATAAAAAGATGACTCTATCTCTTTCAGAGTTGATACAAGCGTGAAAGGACAAGCGCTTGACGGTATTTTCAAGTTTAGGGAGTCAGAAAAGACCAAATGGCTACTCAGGAAAAACTAGGCACAAAGGGCGTACCAAATATCCGTGAATTGCAATATACACCTTGGTTTCAATAATGAAACAGAAATCGACCAAGGACTTTCCGTACGTGCAGGTAGTCTCCCCGAATGCTGTGTTCGGTGTATCACGGGTATAGGGCGGCGGACTCGGCTTCCTGTGGATAAAGGATTGAAAACCTAGAGGGGTCTCCCTTTATATACGCGACGGTACGGGGAGCGCAAGTCCGTACTAGCGCTGTCTAAAGCCAACAGGCGAACGACAGCTGCTAGGTTTAACGATGCCGGAACACGTCTCTAGCCTAGACCTTCTAAATATGTTTCGTTAAGTTCCAATGCTGCCTTAGGTTAATTGAAATAAATTTTACAGTTGATCTTCAATTAAGTTTCAATTTTCAGGCCCTATCGTATGTAGTGTCTCAAAAGACTCCTAAATGCAAAGCTATATGCCACAGTGCAACATTTCGTTCGATGAAAACTAATTAGAGAAGAGTTGAGAGCTTTTACACAAACGAAATGAATGGAAACTAAACAACGAGATCTCTAATGCAACTAACACAATTGACAACTTTTCATTCAAAACACTAATCACTAGTGATATGGAAAAGATCACAATTTGCACTAATTAACAAAAGCAAAAGAGATTTTTTTTTTTTTTCAATGTTTAATGGCTAATATGCACTAATCAAACTTGAAAACAAATGGAGCAACTTGAGAAACGATATTCAAGAGAGCAAAACAAACACATTTCACTCAACAACACAAGCAATCAGATCCCCAAATCGACCAAAGTCTCTCAAAACAAAGAAAAGACTCAAAAGCTTCCAATGGACCGTGTGATCTAGGTCCAAGGCAAGACCAAACGAATTTCGAATGAAGGAATGAACAATCACCCAAAAATCGCAACAAAACAATCAACAACTACTAAGAGGATGTGGAGAATCAATCAGACAGTTGACAGGACAATCAAAACACCAAAACTCCCAAGGAGGGCTCGATACACTAAGCCACTAGATGCCCTAGGGCTTAAAACGTGAAATCGATAGATAAAAGCAAACAACCAAAGGACAAAGGTGAATTCCCAGTCAAACAGGACTCCAACACACTCAGGCAGTCGGAAAATCAAGAAGAAAAACACTGACCAAACCCAGAGAGCTCAAAAATGAGAAAACTCAAAAACCTTACAGGAGTGGCGCGACTGTAAGGATGAAACTGGCGCCAGAAAGCAATTGGCGCGGGCTAAACAAAAGCAACATGCGCCAATTGGCGCGACTGTCGGGTTAAAAACCGCGCCAGTCGAGTTTCTCAGCCAAAATTAAAAAAGAACTACTCCAGAAGCAGATCAATGCAAACTAAGCAAACCAAGAAGCAAAAACAGCGAAAGAACCCAACCCAGAAGGCTCATCAAGCAAGGAAAAACATAAAATAATCAAAGCGAGACAACACAAACGAGACAGTGAAATCTGGACGATCCCCAGCGGAGTCGCCAAATTGTTGAGGAGGTAAATCCCCTCTGCGGACAGAGGCGATCCCTACTAGCCCAGCAGGGGTCTAGCAACAATCAAACAATGTTACAACGCAGGCTCCTAGTTACGAATGAAAAGGCTAGATGTGGAAACCTACCTGGAGTCCGATGCTGCAATCTGAAGAAGAAGGCGTTCCCGTTCCTCGAGCTCGGAAGATCACAATCTCCCACGATCTCCGCAGATAGACACCTACACATGCGAGAGACAAACAGATACAAGAATAAAACCCGGCATACGTAACTAAATACCAGTCATAAAAGATATTACTCACATCAACATAATGGAAAACGGAGTGGAACCATAATCGTAATCATCTATTAAATAAGAAACGAAGAAAGATTACAACCGGTGTTCTGACGTCATAGATCTCCTTCGGACGGGTCTCCAGTCATCCACGTCTCGCAAGCTTGCCAGGGAAAAGGGGCAAACCTCTCCGGAGTCTCGTCGATGGTCTCCTTACTCAAATCGGCCTTAAGGGAGAAAGAAGGCTCTTACAGCACAAAGGCTCTTGGGAATGAGGAAATTCAGAGCTTAGACCTTCAAGACTAGCTTGCTTATGGAATTGAGCAAGCTTTTATAGATGGGGAAGGAGGGAGTTAAGATCCCTATAATTGTGGGATTAGTCCTATCATGATGGAAGGTTCCATGAAAGGTGGCAAACCACCTCCCTTCCATAGAACTCCCGTGGCTAACCCTCCCAACTCAAGATAGGCAATGGTTTCTGAGTTGGTTATCACACAACTTCCGCAATATTTTATTAAAAAACACTCCTTAAATTGGCTGGTGCGACTACTGCTCTGGGACAGAGCGCCAGTTGGCGCGGCCTCTTGCAGGATTTCCCCCATTGGCGCTAGTTCTAAACTGTCTGCCCGCGCCAATGGAAAAGGAGATGTTTTTCATGATTTTTGCAAGGAGATGTCTTAAGGGCAATTATTGCTCATGTTCAGGGGAATGCATTGATGAGAATTTCAAGGCATGACAAGGTCCACAGGTCACAAAACGGGTCCTCCATTGTGCGGGATGGGGAGTGGTTAGGACGGTGACAAATTGTGTAACCTTGCAAGACATTTAGCAACGGTGTCGAAGTTACCAAGAGGCATCCATATCCATTGTGTGCTAATTTTGGAAAAATGCGGGTTTCTTTCGGACAAAGGTACACTACTTGGGCTTGTGGTCTCCAAGCGAGGTATAATAGTGGATCCGAAAAAAGGGCTATCATGGAGTGGGAAGATCTAGGAATGCATATGAGGTAAGATCATTTATGGGGTTAATAGGTTCTTGTATAAATTATATGCACTAAGAATGCATATGTCCTTGATTCTATTTTGTTCTCACACTATTTAACTTTATGCAAGATATTGAATCATTCCACTTGTTAATCTTTTGCGGAAAATTAATTGCACACACATGTAAAGCATAAATAAAAATAATCGCACATAACACAGTTGTTTTTAACCAGGAAAGCCTGAAGCTAAAAACCCCAAATATATATTATGTATCATGGAATCATATGAAAATCCTCATACAAATCTTATCAAGCTCTCAGTACAGTACAATTGTCATACACTAATTAGGAACAATCTTGCAAATCCATGCACCGATCTTTGCCCTCCTACTAGCCTGCCTCCACTACGCAATACCTGCTGAAGAATAGCTCTGAATGAATTCGAATTACTCTTGCTTTGACTGCACAATCCTCATTAGCAACTCCAATGTGTGTGTGATGCAATCAATGCATCACTATAGTCACAACAGATAGTCCATCTTGCCCTTTCACCTACCTCTCCATTGGGTCTCCATTGGACGCCGTACCTTGTGGTTAATTGTTGTATTTTTCAGTTTATTAATGAGTTATTATTTTTGAATTAGTTAACTAATTAATTCACTCCACTCTCACTAGTGTATCATTCGGTTAGACTAGATACAACTAGCTCAACTGAGTCCAACTGAGTTAAACTAAATACAACTGCATAAACTACTCTTTCAACTCTGTCATAACTCTGCCACTTGAGTTCTAACTGAATCCTCCATGCATGAACTCCAATAAACCCTTGGGAATTGCATAATTCCCTCAGTCCACTGATATACCACATATGTGCACTAAAACAAAGTGCTCCAAGAGAATAAGTTTTTGTTTAGTGTCTGATTATTATTAAGAGCTAATAATAATCTACATGCATCTATTTTAGATCGGCGATCTCTAAATGAACTTCTCCAAATATTCTAAAAACATAATTTCATCTATTTTTCTAACCCGGCCAACCATCCACAAATAGCATCTTGCAGCAAAATATGATCATCGTGTCTAAAAATAGACATAAATACAAAAATAGACTTGCGCGAAATACCTGCGGAGCCCACTTAGTGAAAGGCGACTCTTTTCATTAAGCTCATCATCTTGTTGAATCTCAACACTCCCTCTCAACAAGATATGGATTATCATTCACCCCCGATCCTGCCTCTATAGTGTTGAATTTTCTCCTAGTGAGCGCCTTCATCATAATATCATCTGATCCTCCGTAGGAATGTATTGAAGCAACATGATCTTCCGCTGCACACAATCTCTGATATGATGATACCGGATATCAATATGTTTAGATCTATCATGAAACACATGATTAACCGAGAGTTTAATGCAACTCTGATTATCACAATGAATCACTGTGGGATCTAAATGTGAACCGAACAAACCAACCGGGATCTTCCTCATCCAGATAGCCTCACATGCAGCTAAAATTGATGCCATGTATTCCACTTTCACTGAATTGAGTGCCATTGATCTCTTTTTCCTGCTGTACCAAGAAACTACTGAAGATCCGATACTGAAAATCCCTCATGATGTGCTCTTTCTGTCTGTTGGGCTTCCTGCCCAATATGCATCCGTGAAGCCATGCAACTTCACCTCATCCGTCTATCTGTACCATAAACCATACTCAGATGTGCCCTTGAGATATCTCAGGACATGCTTGCCTGCCTTCCAAAAGAGCTTGGTAGGCTTAACCATCGCTTGTGAAAGCTGGTTCACCGCATAGCATATGTCCAGTCTTGTATTGACTAAATACATGAGCGAACCCACCAACTATCGATAAACAGTGGCATCCACTACCTCTGCCGATGTAGCATCCTCTTTCTTCCAATTTCCTGGAAGAGGAGTGTTGATAGGCTTGCAGCCTTGCATGTGAAACTTCTCCAGTATCTCCCGGGCATAATTTCCTTGAGACACAAATAGTTCACCTTCCCACTGCCATATTTCCAATCCAAGGAAATAATGAAGGAGGCCCAAATCCTTCATCTCAAACTCCTTTGCAAGATCAGCCTTGCATGAGTGTATCAACTGCTCATCACCTGTTAGTATTAAATCATCAACATAAAGTACAATGATTAAAAGCTTACCCTCAACCACAATCTGGTATAGGTTTGCATCCGCCTCACTCTTGGTGAAGCCAAGTCCAGTGAAATAGTTGTCGATCCGAGTGTACCAAGCACGAGGTGCTTGTTTCAGCCCATACAATGCTCTTTTGAGCCTGCACACATGCGACTCGTTGCTGAAGATCTCAAATCCTTCAGGCTACTCAATGTACACCTCTTCCTCAATGATCCCATTAAGGAATGAAGTCTTCACATCCATCTGATGAATGTGCCAACCCATCTGCGTTGAGAGAGCAAGGATGGTCCGTATGGAAGAATACCGTGTGACAGGTGCAAAGGTTTCTTCATAGTCAATCCCCTCAAACTATGAGAAGCCCCGGGCAACAAATCTTGCCTTATACTTCTCGACGCTCCCATCAATAGCTTGCTTTACCTTTTAGATCCATCTTGATCCTACAACTGATTTTCCCACTGGCCTTGGAAAAATCTCCCAAGCACTGTTTCTGAAAATGGAGTCATACTCCTCCACCATGGCATATACCCATGTGGGCTCCTGTGCTACTTCTTCAAAAGAAGATGGCTCTGTCACGATACACTTGCTCATAAGAGCCATGTATCTAGTAAATCGGTCAGGTGACTGTCTCTGTCTGCATTGTGATGTAGGGACTCCTACATTCTGTGCCGCATCAAGCTTCAGTCTCTCAGCTTTTGTGGTATGCTTTCTACCGTGTATGATGTTTCATTCTGCATGAGTGGAATCCTCCACTCCATGACTCTCCTCTTGTGGCTAATCCACATCTAGAGGCTCATCTTTTGGAACAAGCAGTTCCTTCACTGCATGCAAGTCTAGCTCCCTCTCAAGCATAGCTTGTGAATCACCCATGATCGTTCTGTTCTTCCTCTCCGCGACCCCATTTTGCTGTGGGTTATGGGGCACTATGAGTTCTCTTCGAATTCCTTCTTTGCTATAGAAGTCTTTGAATTCGCCCGAGATGTATTCACCACCATTATCACTCTGTAGAGCTTTCTTTCGCTTCCCCGACTCCTTCTCCACCAATTCCTTGAACTCACCGAACTTTGAGAACATTTCACTCTTCTTCTGCATGAAGAAGATCCAACATCTACGAGAATAGTCATCAACAAATATAACATAATACTTGTTTTTTTATGTTGAAGCAACCAAGCAAGGTCCACACATGTCTTTGTGAATTCTCTCCAGGATCACCGAAGCATAGTTCTCCTTCTCATGAAAGGTGGTCTTCACAAACTTACCCATAGTACATCCCTTGCACTGCTATGACTGCGCAAGAGTACCCTTGGGAATTCTAGTAGAAATTTGTTGCAAAATCTTCAAAGCACGATGGTGAAGATGGCCCAATCTCCTGTGCCATAATTCGCCCTCATCCTGGCTCACCACTTCTCCTTCTTTTCCCACCATTGCAGCACAGCCATCTACCTCCAGCTTGTAGAGATTCTTAATTCGAACCCCTATCTTCTTGGGTTGACCCATTGTTTAATGTCGAAGGAAGGATTTTCTCTCACTGAAAACAACATCATAACCTTTGTCTTCCATCATTGCGACCGAGACCAAGTTCTTCTTCAGACTTGGAACATGCATAACATTCTTCAACAAGAATGGATTACCGAACTCCTTCTCAAAGGTAATGGTCCTAATTCCAGTCGAATTGTACTGACCATCGTTGCCCATCTCTATATGCATCTGGAGGTACTTCTCCTCCAAGTCACTAAACAACTCCTTGTCTCCCGTCATATGGAAAGGCGCACCAATATCAAGATACCACATCGATCCCATATAGCTTGAAACCAAGCATGTGATCAAAGAGAAATCAAGTTCAAATTGCGATGCTAAGGCCTCTCTAGCTAAAGATCCAACAACCTTCTTGTTCTTCTTCTTCTGTGGACAGTTAGTGGCGAAATGCCCATGTTCGTGACAGTGAAAACACTTCACTTTGGACAAATCCTGCTTCTTGCCTTTAGCATCGGATTTTGAAGGATGTTTCTTCCCCTTCCCTTTCCTTGCTTTGGCATCCAAAGCACAATTCTCTTCATCTTCATTCTTTGATGAGGATCCATCCCTAGTACCCCGCCTTATCTCCTCCTACACAAGATCCGACCAAAGTCGCTCCCATCCCGGCAGTTTCTCCTGTCCATTGACAGAGTCTTCGTAGCTATGCCAACTCTTCAGAAGCCCAAGGAGTACCAAGCTCACCAATTCTTCATCATCAAAAGTAACCCCCATGCTTCCCAGTTCATCCTTGCAGTGGAAAAACTTTGTGAGGTATTTTGGAATACTGTCGCCCTTCTCCATTTTTATTTTTCTGAGCTTGTCTTTAAGCGCCAACTTCCTTTGGTCACTTCTGCTTTGGAAAAAATATATGAAAGCCTTCCACATTAAGAATGGAGTGGCTTTACCATGAAGGTTGGACACAATATGATCCTTCACACCTTCCAACGGAATTCTTCTCGTCTTTGCTGTCTTTTTTTGCAATGCGTCAAGTAATGCAACATCGCTAGATCCCGGCTTAGGAACATTGCTATCGATGAAATCCTTCAGTCCATTATCCTCTAGCACTAACTCCATCCTGTCCTTCCAGGCTATGTAATTTGAGCTCCTATCAAGGGAATACTCCAATCGCAACCCATTGAAAGACATTTCAATGTATACTCAACTTCTACACCAAGAATCTTCTGTAGAAAATTTGAATTGTCCACCAGCACAAACTCACTTCACAATTGAAATCTTCAATAAAAAATGCTCCAATACCCTGTAGAAATTATATGCACTAAGAATGCATATGTTTTTCATTCACCTGATCTCGCACTATTTAACTTTATGCAAAATACTAAATCAATTCCACTTTTTAATCTTTTGCGGAAAAATTAATTGCACACACATGTGAAGCATAAACAAAAATAATCGCACACATAACAAATTTTTTAACCGATAAAGCCTGAAGCTGAAAACCCCAACTATATATTATGTATCATGGAATCATATGACAATCCTCATATAAATCTTATCAAGCTCTCAGTACAATACAATCGTCACACACTAATCAGGAACAAATCTTGCAAATCCATGCACCCATCTCTGCCCCCTGCTAGCCTGCCTCCACTACACAATCCCTGCTGAAGAATAGCTTTGAATGAATTCAAATTACCCTTGCCTTTACTGCATAATCCTCATTGGAAACTCCAATGTGTGTGTGATGCAATCAATGCATCACTATAGTCACAACAGATAGTCCATCTTGCCCTTTCACCTATCTCTCCACCGGGTCTCCATTGGAACTGCCATGCATTGTAGTTAACTGTTGTATTGTTCAGCTAATGAGTTATTATTTGTGAATTAATTAACTAATTAATTCACTCCACTCTCACTATTGTATCATTCAATTAGACTAGATACAACTAGCTCAACTGAGTCTAACTGAGTTAAACTAAATACAACTCCACAACTACTTCTTCCAACTGTGTCATAACTCTGCCACTTCAGTTATAACTGAGTCGTCCATGCATTAGCTCCAATAATCCCTTGGGAATTGTGTAATTCCCTCAATCCACTGATGCGCCACATCTGTGCACTGAAACAAAGTGCTCCAAGAGAATAAGTTGTTGTTTAGTGTCTGATTATTATTAAGAGCTAATAATAATCGACATGCATCTATTTTTAGATCAACGATCTATAAATAGAATTTTCCCAATATTCTAAAAATAGAATTTCATCTATTTTTCCAACTTGACCAACCATCCACAAATAGCATCCTGCAACTTTTGAAATATGATCATCATGTCTAAAAATAGACTTGTGCCAAAAATAGCCTGTGGGCCCACTTAGTGAAGGCGACTCTTTTCACTAAGCTCATCATCTTGTTGAATCTCAACAGTTAATACATGAGGTTCAACAGGAACTTCTCTCACATTGCATATCCTATCATGTGATTGCAGTGAAAAGGTAATAAGTTTGAATGGACAGAAGAATGTGCAACAAGTTTTGAGTAGTTGAAAAAATTGTTGACAAATTCTCTAGTGTTAAACATTGCAGATTGGGAAATATAATTTGTGGTATGTAGAGATGCTTGCAAGAGATGACTTGGTGGATTTATTATGCAATAAGGATAGGTAGTGTGCTATGAATCAAGAAAATTGAATGAGCACAAGAAGAATTATCCAACACATGATCTTGAGTTGGAAGCTATCATTCATGCATTGAAGACGTGGAGGCACTATCTTCTTGGCAGGAGGTGTTTACATGATGAGAAATCACAGTGGATTTAGGTATCTATTTGACAAACTGAATCTAAATTCCAGACAAACTAGATGGTTGGAAACGATTTTTGAGTTTGAATTTGAGATTAAGTACATTAAAGGTAAATATAATAGGGTTGCATAGGATCTTAGTGGGTGGATACATGTAAACCACATAGTAGCTATGAGTTCTTATGGGACAAATTTATGGGCTCAAATATTACAGGCAATTCACCAGGATAATAAGTACATGGAGCTCAGGCACATGTTACAACAAAGTACAGGTACAGGTGCATAGGATGTGGACTATCATCTCACAACAGATGGGTTCATAAAATTTAGGGATAGGATATATGTTCCAGATCAAAGAGAGCTCAAGAAGATTATCTTAAGAGAGTTTCATGCCAAACCATATTCAGTTCACCTAGGATATCATAAGACATTGACAACAGTGAAGAAGTTCTACTAATGGCTGAACTTGAAGAAAGAAGTAGCAGAATTTGTGGCGAGATGCTTGGATTTCAATAGGTAAAGGCAGTGTGTAAGAATTCAAGTGGTTTATTACGTCCAATATCAATTCCAGAGTGGAAATGGGAGGTGATTTCCATGGAATTCATCACAGGTTTGCCGATGAAATCTATAAAACACGATTCGATTATGGTTGTGGTTGGCAGGTTGACGAAGGTAGCACACTTCATTCTAGTGAAGTCCACTTATTTAGGCAATGATGCAACATGGGTCTTCATCAAAGATGTAGTGAGTTTTCATGGTGTCCCAAAGAATATTGTGTCAGACAGTGATTCTAAGTTCACTTTGAGGTTATGAAAATATTTATTCGTAGGTTTGGGTATAAAGTTGGTCGTTAGTACAACTTATCATCCGCAGACAAATGGAAATGCAAAGAGGGTCAACAAGGCATTGGAGGACATGTTGAGAATGTATGTTATGAATCAACAATGAAATTGGGAAGAGTATCTTCCATTGGTAGATTTCACTTACAACAATGGTAGTAGGAGTCTTTGAGGATGAGTATGTTTGAGGAATTATATAGGCAGGGTTGTAATACTCTTATTAGTTGGAGTGATCCAGTTAAAAGGGTATTGATAGGACCAAACATGTTGGTAGATATGGAACAAGAAATGTAGATAATCAAGAAGAATCTAAAGGCAATACAGGATAGGCATAAAATTTATACATATCAGAATAGTATTTTTAAGGAGTTTTAGATTGGGGAATAAGTGTACTTGTACATCAAGCCCAGGAAGAGCTCCTTGAGGATTGGATCATCTACCAAGTTAACACCTCAGTATTGTGGACCTTTCATGATTCTTGAAATGAATATACAAGTAGCCTATCGACTTGAACTACCTCCGATAGTGAAAGTACATGATGTTTTCCATGTGTCATTGCTTAAAAAGTATGTTAAATATGTTCATCATATGATTGATTGGTCTGCATTGTAGGTGGAGGCAGAAGGAGAATTCAGTCGTAACTGCAGTCTATATTGCAAAGAAAGACACTCATGCTTTGGACCTGAGAAATTGATCAAGTTAAAGTTCATTGGAAGCACTTTGGGCCCAATGAAGCTACGTGGGAGATGGAATATTAGATGCGAGCTATGTATCCTTATTTATTCGTTGGTTGAGTGAATTTCCTTGATATATGTCTTTTCTATATGCTTGGTATTATGTTTTGGTATTTGTACATATGTATATGGATGTAAATAATTCCATGAGTTGTGTTATAAATCTCCAATAAGCAGTATGGTGTCATGTTTCTTATGTTGTCATGTTGGTTTTCTTCTCAACACGATGATCATTGTAAATACTGCAATGATATAAGTTATAAATCTCCATGGGTAGTATGTTTTTCTTTCAGCAGTATTTTAGGTTGTAGGTGTCAATGAAAACTGAGGTCAGTCTTCCCCCAAGGGGGAGGGTTCTATAACAACCTTGGTAAAAAATACATGTAAAAGTTAATAAAGGTAAAATAAGACATTGGTCATGGGACACGTATTCCAAGCTTAATGTGGGAAAAACATCCTAGTGTAGGTTTTAATATGGTTTATTATGGCTATGGAAATTGGAAAAAGGAAATGGATAAGGCTTTGGAAAGGTAAAGTGGCATTTATTTATGAAAATAATGGAAATTAGGAGAAACGGGAGGTGAAAGGTCATAGGTTGCATGTGAGGAGGAAAATGAAGGAAAATAATGGAAAATTGAAGAGATTAGAGGCCTCATTAATAAAGATTTTTCTGAGGATCAGTTCACAGAATTTTGTCAGTTCAGTTTTGGAGCTTCTATTCTCTTCTCTCGCTCTCTCATACTCTTGGACACTTGGAGTTTTCTCGGACAAATCTTGGAAAAGTGTGGTGCACTTGGGATTTGGAGAAAGAAGGCAAAGGAAAAGCAGGAAAGGGCAAGAGGACGTCATGATCAACAACTAAAATGGGTTTTTCTTGCAGGTATTGAGTTGCATGTATATTTTCCTCACTAGTTTTAGCATGCATGGCATATGCATGTGGTTATTTGTTTATGATTTGTCATTGACATGGAGGATTTCCTATATTGACAGTGGTTTTGCCTAGCCTTTCCATTTCCTGGATAGTCACGATGTTGTGGGTTTTACTTTGGTTTTATGGTTGGTTTTGTTGTGCCTTTGGCTATGGGTTGAGTCATTAGTTCCTGGAAGCCTTGGATGGAAAAACACTATGGAAGCCCTATAACAACTTGGGTAGAGTTACTAGTCCTATAAGCCTTGGCTGGAAAAATTCTCTAGAGGCCCTTGGTGGGTTGAGTTACTAGTCCTGGAAGCCCTAGTTCAACAAATTCTATGGAATCCCGACAGATACTATGGGTTTAGTTAGTATTCCTGGAAGCTCTGGTTGGAACAAATTCTCTAGAGCCCTGTACAACTTGGGTAGAGAACAATCTGGTGATGGTTAGTGATGTCCGACCGTGAGGTGGAATCAATGGTTGAGGGTTAAGGTAGTTTTGAATTTGGAAGCCTTGGTTTCATTTTGATTGATGTTTTTTATTAGGTCCCACATTCATTCTTTGAATATGGCACAAGGGTGACTGACTAAAAGAAAGATTTGGTTCATTCTAATCTATGGTCAAGTGGTTCGTGGAAGTCCATTACCAGGTCGCCCTATTCAATAATAAATCAGAGATCATTCTCCTTGGTATTTTATCATTAAATATACTAGATTATATGTTGTTTATATGGTTGTCATATCCTTGATATTTATGTTGGTTATATGCTAGTTATGATTGAGTTTTATGATAGTGATATTATATATGGCTCTCATCATGTTTGGTTAAACAATGGATATACAATGAATGTATGGCTTAATAGATGGTAATGTATTTTTTGTGATGAGGCATCAACGCTTATGAGGGATTCTTAGATAAGTGTGAGACCCCTATGTTGAAATATATTTTTTAAACCTGTAGAATGCATATTTATGACATATTTGATGAAATGTTTGTCAAGGTTAGTGGGTGTCTAGTCAAGTCCTTGTTCAATTATTTTCATTTGTATCATTGTTTCGACAAAATTTTTATTTCTCAAATTTTCATGGAGTTCTGGGCAGTTTCATGAGTCCTGGCCCTGAAAAATGTGGAACAAAATTTGGATTTTTTGGCACAGAACTACCTAGAAAATTGTAACACCCTCTTCCCACATCTACCCAAGTAACTGACCAACAGGGGTAAACATGCAACGAGAGGCTACTTATATGAGATTCAACCTCCTATATGACCTTAAGTAAGTGGAAACGACGGAAACACCAAAAACACACCTTACACTACATCATTGACATCCCCAAGAGGTAACCCAACCTTCCAGGGCCCTCTTCCCTGAGGGGGACTTTTTTTTAGCCCCTTTGAGGCTTAGCTTCATGATTTTAAGGGCAAGGGACAATCTATAGACCCTATATCCACTGGCTATCCTTTTCAAGGTAGCAGTTAAGGCCCAAATGATCAATTTTTGGCCTGTAGCTCCGGGATTTGTGCCACATTTTTAGTCGCCGAGCCCAGGTCACTACCCAAAACTTCCTGTAACTTTAGGAGAGGGTAAATAACATTTAAAAAAAAATGGAAGAAATAACATCAATTTGAACTCATCTGACCCTGCCCAACCATTACAGGCATTTCGTCAAACATGTCACAAACATAGCATCTACAAGTATAAACAATAGGTTAAAAAAAATAGGTCTCTTTCTTATCTGAGAATGGCTAAGAAGCATTTCTACCCTACATTATAAGCTACCGTACAATCATTTTGACCTTAGATACATTGTTCATTCATTTACCAACAAAAACATAGATAGAGCCATACATCATCACTAATAAAATACATGCTTATAACAAACATAATAACAACAGAAATACCATGGATACAATAGCAATGAAATCCATGCATTAACTAGTATATTTTCATACTGAATACCAGAGGAATGAGCTCTTCATTACTGAATGTAAAAATCAACCAGAGATCGGACTTCCACATTCCACCTGACCATAGATTGGTTGAGCCAAGTCTCACTTCATCCAATCACCCCCGTGTCATATCCCAAGCATGAATGTGGGACTTAATCAAACACATCAATCAAAATCAATCTAGGGCTTCCAGAGGAAAAACCACCTCAACTCTAAACCAGTGATTCCAGCTCACTGTCGAACATCACAACCATCATGGATTGGTCTCTATCCAAGCTGCTCCAGGGTTCCAGAGTGTTTTTTCCAACCAAGGATCCATGACTAGTAACTCAACCCTAGTTGTTATCAGGCTCTAGAGCATTTTTCCAACCAAGGCTCTAGTACCAGTAACTCAACCCACTAAGGGCTCCAAAGCGTTTTTCCAACCATCTTCAGGACTAGTAATTCAACCCAATAATTATCTGCGGGGCTCCAGAGTGTTTTTCCAACCTGTTATCACGAAATTGAAATTGATGGGTTGCTTTAACATTCAACCTAGAATAACTATTTCATACCACCTTTAGTTGTAACTTAGCCTTTCCAACATGAGAGGGCTCTCTCAAGGTAATGTATGATGATATTCAATAGAAAATATTTAGAGACAAAGATGGATAACTCTGAATGTATTTTGAATATTTTTATGCGGGTGAATTATGTTAATAAGTAGCTACCATTGGGCATGGAGTCAGAGGGAACTCAATTACATGAAAGAATCTAACATGGAAGTTGAGGCATGTGTGTATTTTCACCATAACACAACTAGAACAGTAAACCATATGTATACAAGAAAATGGAGCATGATTAAAACACAAATTCCAAGTGATTATACATAAATCCAACTGCATAAAAATCAAATAGATGGCTAACAAAAACACTTATGAGAACACATAATTAATCTCAGGTCTGATAGAAGTCTTCTACAACTGTATATTTCTGTGTTGAAAATATTACAATAGAAGCTAGTAACATGACATCAATCAACCCCCTGTCAACCTTCTAGCTGTCTATTTATTGAACTAGATATATTTACATGAAGTCTTTGAGCTAGATATACCTTCAAATGCTCTCAAAGATACCTTATCTAAATAGGAAATAGATTACAAGGAGGGAATATAGTGATATTTTTGTTTCTAAGTGTCCAAAACCTATTATGACTCAAACTCTATTTATTTCACTAACAACCTTTACATAATGTATTCATAATGACATTATCAAACATAACCACTTTTAGTGAGGTCACACTGTCCATAACCAAACAATACAACAACCAAACTGACATTAAGGGTCTACTCCTCAGATTTGGGAATGTGCTGGCATAGTTGATGATGTGTCCAGAATTGATGAGCTGGCAGTCCAATCACCCTCTTTGCTAAGTATTCTACCCAAAAAAATATTCAATGATACTCTTTGACTACTCCAGATGTTTTTTGTGCTTCAAAACTTCAATAAATGCTTGAAAAACTTAGGAATTTATATTCGCTGCAAAAACAGAGGATTCTAGGCAATTTCGTAGCGAGAAGCTCATGACAGTCTTGTTTTGACCTTTTTTGCAACCTGATTGACTTATTTGCTGATTTGAAGGTGCCCAATAAGATAAAACACTTAAATAGATGCCTTTATCCACTCCTTTTGAGACAAAATTTGAATTTTATAGCAAAAAATCATCTTCAGCGAGTTCGTAGCGAAAACTCGGCTTTAAGCCTGGAGAATGCTACGAACTTGCCTGATAGCTACATATTTTGAAATTTTTTCTTTTCACCGCCAAAAACTTGACCAAAACTCTGTGAAATGCTGGTATGAAACATGACAAGGCAAAATTTATTGAAAATATATCTTACCCTCCTCAAGAAGTGGTAGCTTCACCTTCAATAGGTTCATCTACTAATATCATTTTCAGGCCTTTTTCTTTAATTCTATTTGTACCATTCCCATATGAATTTCCATTTCTTTCACTTGAATTAGAAGCCTTCTCCTCTCTTCCTGTAACCATCTATTCCTTCTCATGGTATTCTTCATCATCTTATGCAGAGGTAAAGTTATTTTTAGCATTTTCTTGGATCTCTCAACCACTTCATCATAAAAGTTAATTTGTTTACTGACCTAATTCTTAAAATCTTCCAACTCTTTCCTTTCTTTCTTAAAATATTCCATCTCCAACTTGGTCTCTATGAGCTCATTTATTTCTTCTTTAGGTTTCTCTTTTAGGATTTCCACTTCAGGCTTTTCCACCATTTTCTCTTTGCCTTTTCGTACTTTAGGGTTTTCTGTTTCTGTGGGAGATAATTCAATGATTTCTTCTACCATAGGCTTCTTGTTTATTTTTTCTTCTTTATGCTCTTTATCAGTTTTTCCCCTTTAGGAAACTGTGACCTAGTAAAAGGCTTTCTAGGCTTAAAAAAATAACCAAAATCTTCAGTGGAGAAATCCAACATTTTTGCAGTTAGGCCCTTTTTCTTCATCTTTGTTCCATTTATTTCCACTGGTTTAACTACAGGAGTTTATTCTATGTCAATAGCTTGCAAAATATCTTCAAGCTTTCCCTTTCCTTCTGTCTGACTCCTAGTAATCCTCCTTGAAGCCCTTGTGTCATAATTTTTCTTGTTGCTGGTGGATGGTGGTTGAGGTGCCACTATTGTTTCCTCCGAATGTTCAACCTCCATCTCCATAGGTTATTCTATTGTTTTCATGTATTTTTCAAGTTCAACTATAGGGCCTTTATCCTTTTTGGGAGTATTTGTTTTGGACTTGGCAATCTTCTTTGGAGTACTAACATCCACATCATAACCACTCATAACTAAAAATGTAGCCCAATCTCTTTTCAATCTTTGCAGTTCCTCCAAAACCAACAACTTAATCAATCCATGTTGAAAAAAACATGTCTCACTACCTTCAGGTTTTTCTTGGACTTTATCATACATTTTACCTAGACTTCTGAAAAGTAAGAATGGGAGGACTAATATTTGTTTACCTGTAAAATGAATTAGAAGTCTGAAATAGTACTAATATATCATGTGGAACCTTCCCTCACATGTAAAATAATTCTAAATTACGAACAAAATCTTTGAATAATTATCTTTTAGACAACACGTAGGTATACCAGATATCATGTCCAACCCTATGTGTTCTTGCTTCAAGAACTCATCACAATTCTGCAACTTAAACTTAGTGGACTTGAAGCATTCTCCCCCTGATATAGGAATATTTGTTTCTTGAGAAATGGTTTTAGGGGAGACTGTAAAATTCAATATGCCCACCTTTGAAGCATTACCCACAAAATTCATAGCAAAATATTTGGAAACTTGGGCATGATACCCCTGTAACTTTTGAAAAAATCTCATGCTACCATCTTTTGGTGAAGGCCTATGCAAAACTGGGATCTTCCATGACCAATTTTAGGTTCATAGGTTCATACCTAACCACTGAGCCTCCTTTTTTGGTCTTCTTATGCGCGTTCATATCCTCCAAAATAGCGTTGCTTCCTTTGACAAATGACACCTGCAGAAGATAACACGTTGACAACAAATTGTTTTGTGGACATAATTTAGCAATCACCCTAGACAACAACTAGATTGGAGACACAACAGGGAATTGGTGGTAGAAGAATCTTACATAGATGACAAAGGTGAGTGTTTAGGCTCTAATTCATAAGGTTTAAATTAAGAAAAAGAAAAAGTGGAGGTAAAATGAAATGATGAGGTGGTGATGATAACCATGCATAACACGCATTTAATTATGATTTAAAACAGGTAAGCATGTGATGGAAACTTGACCTCTACCCTCTCATAAGGTGAAAACTCATCAATCTCTGAACCATTATAGAAATACCAAAGCTCGTAGTGAATTTTGTTATAAAGTTGGAATATTCGCTACAGAATGGTTAGGTGAGTCCGTAGCGAAAACCACCAAATTTGCACAACAATCGCCGCAGACTTAGGTAAAATGTGACACATGTCAAAAATAAATTATTTGAGCTGATGTATGTGATTTTTTGAATTTTTATTATGACAAGACCCTATTTACAGAACACATAAACACCTTGAACCCTTTAAAACTATAAGATAATCATGAAATTTTAAGATTTTCATGAATTTATTTGACCAACCTACTTGAACTAACTCAAACTGACCTCTATGACCAGCCTATTGTTATTGATGATAACACAACCAAGGCTCTAGGAAATAATAACTCAACCCAATAGCTAAAGGAATCATGAGATCCAACCAGAAAACAATCAATGGAAGTAAACCCACAATACCATGGCTATCCAAGAAATGGAAATGCTAGGAAAATCCACATGCATACCCATGTGCCATGCCAAATCTAGTGGGGAAATCATACATGCAACTCCGTTCCTACAATCAAATCCCAATGTGGTTGCTGATCCCAATGTCCTCCTTCGTTTTCCTGCTCTTCCTTTCCCTTCTTGCTCTAAATCACCAAGTGTCCACACTCTCCAAGACTGCTCTAATAAAACTCTAAGTATCCAAGAGTATGAAAGAGAGAGAGAGAATAATGAGAGAGCTACAAAAAATGCACTGACAAAAGCTTACCAACTGATCCCCAAAATAATTTTTATTAATGAGGCCTTTCTTTTCTTCATTTTCCATTGTTTTCCTTCATTTTCCTCCTCACATGCAACTTGTGACTTTTCACCTTCATTTTCTCCTAGTTTCCATTATTTTCATAAATAAAATGGTAATTAATGCCTCATGCCTTTCCAAATCCTTTGCCAATTTCCTTAGCCATAATAAACCAAAGTGAACACCCACTAGGATGTTTTTCCCACCATTCATTTTGGAACATGTGTCCCATCACTATGGTCTTATATATTTTTACATTTATTTTTACTAGGGATGTTACAGAACCCTCCCCCTTGGGGGAACACCATCCTCCGTTTTCAAGCACATCTATAAACTATAAAATTGTTGAAAACAAAACATATTTCCCATGGATCTTTATAACACAACTCGTTTCAATATTTACAATGACATCCTGCTGAAACATGACAATCGTACCATTTACTAGAGATTTATAACATATCTCATTATGGTATTTACAATAACAACCACATATACTCATGCATATTTTCTTCAACCATCGAATAACTATAATGTCTATGGATCTTTATAAACCAGCTTGATACAATATTTACATTAATATACATATATACACATTTTCTCAACTAGAAAATAGAAGGATATGATGCTCGTATCAACAACAAGAGAATCCAGAGGCTCACACACCCACCCTAAAAGTAATACCAGGATTCACCTCCTTCCCAGGAAGTCCAAAATCCACTACCAAAGTCAAAGCTCCATCCAATGTCCAACGCTACACTCTCGCGGTGTAATCCTCTCGGTGAATAATTACCTTCTCATTTTCCAGGGCACACTCCCAATGTGCATTTCATCCCATATGGGAAGGCTAATGACCAAAAAAATCCATCCTCGACCTTCCCTTCTCTACTACACAGCCCCTCGAGGAATCCGGCCATCCCCTTTCGTGCAGTCACTCACCTTCCAAGTTTCCTTGGCACCCCCATCCCGAGAATTCCACCCATTGGAAAGACTTCCTCGCATCGGAAGATAAAAAAAACAAGGCATATACCTACCTCAAAACCATCATACCGATCATAGCATGCTCATGGAAATCAATGGACACTATTGGGTACCAGTGTCCCACAATAGCCCTACTCCTGAAGTACTTTTCCAGCATGTTGGAATCCCATGTTTTGGAAATTTTGGCAATAGAAAAAGATGAGACAACATCAGAACAAATTTCAGACCTCAGGATCTAGCCCTCCTAGGTCCAGAGAGGGATCTCTCTATATAGACAAAGGTTTTATGTCTTTAAAGCTCTGTGTTAGGATATTAGGCTAGTTATAGGCACGGGTTTGTTTATTTGATTTTTGTTTGGTTGTTGTGAATCAGGAAAGAAGGGTTCAATATAAGGCAAGGATGAGCAAAGAGGGTTTTAGGCAAAGGAGAGATAACTCAGAGAACACTTGAGACCATTGGGAAATGGAGTCAGGAAAGGGTTTACTTTCTATTCAATGTGCAGGCTTTCAGTTGGGCTAGTCATCTAAAGCATTGGATCTTAAAGATGATAGTGTGGCATGAGATGGCAAGAGAGAAGGTGAAAGCAAGGAAACCTCCAAGGTGACCCTTCAGAAATTGGATCCAGGGACAGGACATGCCATTAGAAAACCTGTGATCCGAGACCTAAAATGTTAACTCTTTAGACAAGGAAAACATAAAAGATTTAAACACAAAGGTGAAAACCTGAGATCAGAGAGAGACTTTGAACTCTCAATGCTTTGGCATCCAGCTTACGGGAACTTAGAAAGGTTTAATAAATTGAAAAGGACCCTAGTGAGACAGAGACAGAGTTCTAAACTCCCAGTATCCCAATTCATTCAATTAAAGCCTAGCAAGAACATCTAAGAATAGATTCATTAATTCATACATCATCTAGCAGTCAATATTAGCCACTACACTGGTTAAATTAACTTGAATCAGTGCTCAGATAACACATATTGCATAAAAAATTAAAGGCAGGGAGAGCAGAAGCTTAGGGTACCATGCGAGGGTATATCCTAAACCAGATTTCTGATGCGTGTCAGAAGAAATGAAATATGATGAATTACAAAGAAAACAGGGAAAAAGATAGAAAAACATCACCGTTGCTTTAAATCAGGATCCAAATAAATGTGCTTGTCATATTAAATAGCAACACCAGTCATGCATAGAATTACCAACAGCTTGATATTCATTCTGAAAACATCTTCCTCAGCCTATCTTACAACTTTACACAGAGAACATGTCTCAAGAGAAACAACTTACAATTCACAGATATCCGATCAACAACCATTATAATGTTTTCTCATGAGTTTTTATATCTGAAAGAGAGGCAGAGGAGGTAGATGAAACACTAAATGAAACATTAAAACAGAGTAGGAAGAGGGGCTCGAGGCCCATTCTTCTTTAATGTCTATGCATCAAACTTCTGTACTCTTTGGGTGAAAGAGTGGTCTTCGACAGGCTGAAATTTACTCCAGGTATGTCCTTGATGTGGTCTCTGATTGTAGTACTCTGCAATAGTCTGGTGAATAAAAAAAAAGGCAGATAAAGATCATGAGGTCTGCCATACTGTGTAACAAATTCTTATGGTAGCACTAGGACTGTTTTCAGGGCAAAGATCTTCTCTGGAACACGGTATAGAATGAAAAAGTATGGGAACCTTGTCCTTTCATGGGAAACAAAGTTCTGTTGATGGTGACACTGATATATCGTTTTGTGTGCCCTAGGCCTTATTGGGCCCCCTGTGTTAGTCTCAGGGTATTCAATCTAGTACATTGCCTTTCAATCATTGAATTAAGGCTCAGACGTCCTCAATTACAGACCTTAACTCTCTGATCTTCACTGATACTCTTTTCCGCTCCATTACTGCCTCTGATTGCCAATTTGCAGGGCTTATGGTGCTGGGGGTTTAAGCGGAGTTAATACCCCTGATTTGGATAGAATATGCATTTAGAATCCTTCAGGATTCTTCTTGCAAACACTAGCTCTGCTAAACTTTCCCCTGTGCTGATATGTCACAGACAGTGACTGTGTAGAATGGAATGGTCTTCATCATCTGCATTACCTACAAAACACACAAAATTGTTAAGGTAAACCATGCTGGAGGGGAACGGATGCAATGGAAGGCTATGAGAATGGCAGCACAACATGTTGGAAACAGTGGATGCGAATGGAAAATGGTGGAAAAATGCATCGAAATGGTGGAAATCTGCACTGATGTGGGTCTAAGTGAAGAAATGCACGGGGACCATTCGATCATTGCATGGGGGCGGTGATCGACGGTGGAAATTAAAAGATGGAAGGGCTTTGGAAATCAGGCGAAATACAAAAGAAATGGGAAGCTGCCATGAAAGCAGGTGACGTGGAGCTCTTGCGGTGGGACCCGGTCAATGGCGGGGGTGATCTAACCTGGACCATTAGATCTCAAGAGGAGATCGACAGCCGTGATCTTGTCGGAGGGCGATCATTTTCGGGACAGGGGTCTTGTTTACCTCGGTTATCCCCTGATCATATTTTGGGCACGATCATCGTCGGATGGCCCTGCCCCAGATCGCACGGTGTACGTGCATATCGTGCCAGACCCGCAGTCGGTCTTTAATGCCCGGGGAGAGTGGATTTCTAAAACAACCAGAGGACACATGTTGGCCTGCGACATTGATCTCTACTGAACGGGAAAAATAGCCTTCCTTCCAAAAGTGGTGCGATCAAACTCACCGGTTTTGCACAGTGAATGACCATGGGGACCACCGGGGCGGCTGAATTATGGGCTGTCAATCTGGGGATTAGATCGACGACTGTTATGCGATCGGGGAGTGAACGAGGGAACGCGGGTGCATCGTAGGAAAAGCGTGGACCGTCGGATTGGCGTTGATCGATGGCTAGTATTGCACCCGACCACTGATTCGATAAGCGCATTGTGGGCTAGCACTTGGTTTCAGTGCCCGGGTCATGCGAGGGAAATGGTTTTGGGGGCTGGCCGAAGGGGGCTAAGCCTACATATGACAAAGGGGTGATTTTGGCCCAATTTTAATGCATTTTAAGGCCAGAAGAGGAAAACGGTAGGGAGAATAAGGAGTTATTTGGCCAAACAAAAGGTATTTGTGAGGCTTAGAAAGGGAAAAGGATGATTTAGAGGATTAATGGGGAAAAAAGAGAGGAGTAAAAAAGGGAAGAAACCAGAGGTTAAATGGGGGTGAGATAAGAGGAAAATAGAGCCTTTTGGGCATTTTCTTCACAACAAAAAGGATTTCTCATGTAAATAGCAGTGGGGATTCATTAAAGGACAAAGGCATAGGGAGGCTTCAAGGATGATGTGTTTTGAGGGGAAATGCATTCCTTAAAGGCTCAAAAACAATTTAGCCCCTTGTTTGCTTGTTAAAAATTCATAGGGGGCTAACACAACATACTACTGCATGTTCAAATTCCTTTTGTTGATGCTGCTACAACTTGCAATCAGTCTCAACTGCTCAACTGGGATTTTCCATGCTTCTTGTCCAAGCACATAACTGCCATTATATTCAAAATAAATTGAATTAACTTCCAATCATACCTCATTGGTAGCTCCTCAACAAGGTACACTTGCAATCTTGTTCACTTCTTATCACACAAGTCAAACTAGCTGTTTGATCAAACCATCATGTATAAACATATCATATCTGGTTAGATAAAAATTAAATTATCATCGATCAAAATCATAAATCACATGCAATAATTATAAACCATAATCATAAATCACATGTAACCATCATAATTCAGAATCACATATCACATTCATAATAGTACTGAAGTAAAATATCGATACTTATCCTTCACCAGTCTTTATTTCTGCCTTTGTTCTTTCTGTACACACACTGGATCGGTTGCCACACCCAGAAAGCACCCAATGCCATTGCTTCTCTTCACTCATGTACACATATGCATAGTGTACACCACAACACATACATCCACACAGGGAGTACAACACCACACCATGCATACGCCCACATCCAGCACACAACATAATACATACCCCTACACCTTGTGTACAACACAACATAATAAACCTATTCCCAGTGTACAACACAACACGGTACATACACCCACATTGACATACAACTCATACACCTACATCCAGTGTATGATACAACTCAATACACACGCCTATACTAGAATACAACACATAGCCTACACCCGGTGGACAAAACAACACAATACATATACATATATAGAGTACAACATAACGAATACATATGTCACGATACCATGAATACATCACGTATATACATAGTACCAAATGCCTGCAACACAACATGTATGACATGCACACAATACCACATGTATACCAGTACCATATGCACAACA
Source organism: Pinus albicaulis (assembly GCA_034641835.2). NCBI lineage: Eukaryota > Viridiplantae > Streptophyta > Pinopsida > Pinales > Pinaceae > Pinus > Pinus albicaulis. Next base: position 38,311 of record JAXQQM020066831.1, on the reverse strand, counting down.
TGTACACAGTACCACTTGTACACGACACTACATGCACAACATGTGCACAACATGACATGTACACGAAACCATCTGCAAAACGTGTACACAACACCAAATGTACATTGCACCACATGTACAATGTCTACAAAATACCACATGTACGCAGTACCACATGCATGACATGTACACGACACCACTTGTACATTGCGCCACATGCATGACATGTATAGAAAACCACCTACACACAGAACCACATGTACAACATGTACATAGCACTACATGCACACAAAATCACCTGTACAATCATGCACACAACACCCCTTATACATTTCACCATATGTATTTCACACACACAACACCATATGTACATAGCACTGCATATTCAACATGTACATAGCACCATACATACAAAACACTGCATATCCAACATGCACACAACACCATATGAAAACAACACCACATATACAACATGCACACAATACGATATGTACACAACACTACATATCCAACATGTACATAGCACCATCTATAACTAGCACTGCATATGCAATATACACACAACACCATATATACAACAAACATACAACATAATACGTACACAATACTACATTTGCAACATTACCCATCACCATAGGTACAATAACTGTATATACAACATCCACAACATATACACAACAATAGCATTGTACATCCATAGACCACACAGTGACCCCACAAGAAACCTTGCTTCTAGTGTCTTTCTACTATCTATGTGTATCCTAACATGTCGCAGATCACACTACTTTCATTTTGTTGATTTAATCCTTGGCATTACCTGTCCATAACATAAACATAGGCATAGTACAAGAATATAATATCAATTCATGTACACATGATACTGACCTCATAGATCTGTCAGGGTTACTTTTCCACTTGGTTCCTCATAGATGGGAACCTCTTCATGCCATTCGCCTGCGTAAGAAATCATTCCTCCACAAGAATTTTCCTTGAAAGCCCTCTCATATAGTGATACATGTACATACATACATATAAACATATATAAACATTAGCATAAAATAATCATCATCATGTCAGACAATGACATACATATATACATATAAACCATCAAAATAAAACTATTAAGATCCATGACGACCCTATCAATCAATGACATACATACATACATACATACATACATATATAAACATCATCATAATTATGATCACAACGTGATTACCATATATCATAAGGTCTAGGTTACGAGAGCTTCCTTTATTCTTGCACAACATGCACAAAATTGAGAACAAACGTTCCCAACATAGCCAAGGCATCTTATCTCATATCCATTTACTTTACCTTTCTCATGATTGTAATTCCACTGTCCATTTACCACAATGGACCCAACTAGTCTAACCGAATGTGATATTCTTACTTTCTGCTATGCTTTCTCATGCACTGAGTTTCATCCAAATATTACATTACCTGTTGGGTTTCATCCAGCTCTCCAAAGCTCCATTAATTTCCTCTTTTCCCAACCAATCCCCAAGACTCTCAAAAAATAAAAGCCAAGAAAAATAATAAACAAGAATAATATCATGAAAAACCAAAATTAATACGACGTCGCAACAAAGTGGCATAGCTATGCACCAAACATAAACAATATCGCAAATCAAGCGCAACAAATCACAAAATACCAAAATCACAAAACTAGAAAAAAAAACCATGACTCAATCCCCATTATTCCCAATGCTTCCAAGTGAAATATCAACTCGAGCCTTCTTTAAGATTTCATGGCAAACTCTTTTCCATGGAATCCCCTGCATCATACTGTCATAAACTCATAACTATCAATGCATAAATAAATATAAAAATATACATTTTATCTTAACTTACTACTATTGAGTCTTACCATATGCTATCACATCACCCTGCTTATACTCAAGTACATATCAACTACCTCAACTCATAGTGTGTTAGTGCAACCATTTCACAACATGATCATTCCTTCATGCAATATTATAGATACAAACTCATATCATACAACTAATAAAACATTCAAACCACAAACATAAGATATAATAGACACCAGACACTCAAACCAAAAATAGACGACATAATCAAACATTCAAGTACCAATTATACGATATAAGAAAACTCATACCTAAATGTATCTCATGGGAGGCTATCTTGTCTGCACAATCAATCTATATTAGCATGATATAACACCACAACATATCAACCCAATAATAAATAAGATTATGATATCCATAAAAAATACCTAACTAACATGTTCACATCATAAACTCATAAGAAAATGTCATTCATGCATACAAACACACATGTACAGTCAGTCTAGACATAATACAACACACTATCATAATTAGGTCGAATCATACCTAAATGTCATAACCCTAACCATCTGCATAGGCCAATCAAAATTAACATGATACATATAACATGAATGTATTAATCAAATAACCATAATCATCAAGTCACTAGCATATAAAAACAACAAGTTATATATCATGCTCGTCAACAATATGTAACCTACTCATCAAGTTAACTAATGGATACTCATCAACAACATATAACATATTCATCGAGCAAACTATAAGATATCATGCTCATTAACGAAACATAACATAATCATCAAGTTAACCAACATAAAACAACAAGTTAATCATGTAACATAATCATCAACAACATATAAAATAATAATCAAGTTAATACCATGCCTAACTAAGCAAAATATGTACATATAATCACAATAGTTAACTAACATATATCATGCATGTAACCATAACATCAAAATAATGAAAGACATACACATAACCATACATATGACTACGCTGATCAACTAGTATTTATCACACATGTAACCAAAATAAAAATATAATGACAAACATATAAGTGACCCTAATGCTTACAACAACTATGAACCACATACCTAGATTCCAAGCATACAAACTTGTATGACGATCTTCTCTTATCCCAAGGTCTAGTGCTGCAATTTCTCCTTCATGATCTGCATATTCTATCTCAACCAATACATTAGAATCATAACATACCAATATCATCATGATGACCTAATTTCATGCAATGAACTTATGCACAACAACCTTTTACCATATCAATGCAAATTGACCATATGCACCCACTTAATGTATAACCAATCATGAACGACCAATGCATGTTCAACATATAGCATCACATAAGCAAACATACATGGAAAAAACACAAGCATGACAAGTGTGTAACCCTAACATAAGAAACTAGTGCATATACAACATGTAGCGACATGTAAGCAAGCGTGCACAAACAATTCATAAACATGAGAAACACATAACTAGTCATGACAACATGTTGACAACGAAAAAATCAACCTTCACATGGTGACATCACTACAACCATGATCAACACCATGTAAATCAAACAAGCACACATAGGCCACAAGAATATTAAACACATATGAAATCAAAATAAACACATGATCCACACACCACCCATCAGTCCAAGAGTTGAACCATGCTCTGATACCACTCTGTAACACCCTCTTCTCACATCTACCCAAGTAACTAACCAACTAGGGTAAACATGCACTGAGAGGTTACTATTATGATTGTCAACCTCCTAGATGACCTTAAGGAAGTGGAACTGACAAAAACACCAAAAACACACCTTACACTTCATCATTGACATCCCCAGGAGGTAACCCAACCTTCCAGGGTCATGTTCCCTGAGGGGAACTGATTTTTATCCCATTTAAGGCTTAGCCTCAGGCTTGTAAGGGAAAGGGAGTGGCTATAGACCCTATAGCTACAGGATATCCTAGTCAAGGTAGTGACTAAGACCCAAACAACCAGTTTTTGGCCTGTAGCTCTGGGATTTATGCCACATTTTAAGCCCCTGAGCGTAGGTCACTACTGAGAACTTCATGTAACTTGAGGAGAGGTTAAATAACATTTAAACAAACATATGGAAGAAATCAAATCAACCAGAACTCATCCGAGCCCGCCCAGCCATTACAAGAATTTCGTCAAACATGTCACAAACATAGCATCTATAGGTATAAACAATAGGTTTAAACAAAGAGGTCTCTTTCGTATCTGAAAATGGCTAAGAAGCATTGCTACCCTACATTATAAGCTACCATACAATCATTTTTACCTTAGATAAATTATTCATTCATTTAATGGAAAAAACATAGATAGAGCCATACATCATCACTGATAAAATACATACTTATAACCAACATAATTTTTAGTCTCTTGTATTCACAGTATCACTAGGTGACTATGGATTTTTTTTTACAAGCAGCTAAAGATAACATTTCTTGCCTATCAGCTATCTTTAGAATCTCACTGCCTTCATTATCCTTATAAATCCTTTTTCACTATCTCTTAGTTTACCTTTCCAAAATCACCCTGATGCTCTTAAAGGAAATCATTTTGAGCTTATTTCTCTCATTTTCACCTTTCTTACCTGTCACCAGTTTCATTTCCTCATTTTCCCCTACTCAAAACCCACTTTCAACCCATAAACCCCATTTCCTTTTTCTCCCCCACCAAAAACCCTTCAAAAACCCTTACTTTCATCATTTTTCTTCCTTTAGCACTAAAACAATGTAAAAGATCCTCTTTTACAATGTTTTAAATCAAAATATTAAACTATCGGAACCTTTTTCTTTATATTTAAAACCCTGTTTTTAAATATAAATCTGCCCCTTTATAAATGTTTAAACCTTTGTTTAAAAATTTTTAAGCCCCGCCCGCATAAAAGTTAACCCTTACAACCATACAACCTCAAGCCATGACCGTATAATGAGTGCCCCCACTTATTTGGTTAAACCCCGGGCTCGCTCTACATTAAGCCCCACACTCCAATAATACCCCACCACCTATCTGCCTGGGTCCTACCTGCTCCGACTCTCTCGTCCCTCCAGACTCTCGACCACCATTGATCTCCTCCCTCGAGATCTAATGTCCCACAATTGATGTCGCAACATTATGTGCTGGGGTTAGCGTTTTCAAAACGCGCGAAATAGGTGGTATTCCCTTGCTAGGTAGTGCTCACTGAGTGGAATCACACACCTCTGCTAAAAACCATTACTGCCGCTCCATCTATGCGAAAACCACCTTCTCCGCTCCCGAAAACCGCTTTTTTCGCTTTGCGCCAAAACTACATACCACCGCCCGATTTGAATTATCCAAGAGCTGTGTGGCTTTACGATAAGGCCTCGGATGCCATTTTTTCCTCTGCAAGCACTCCAAAGCCCAACAAAGCCCCCGAAAAATGTAGAAAAGCTTCCCAACTCAGGTTTTTGAGTTAATTTGTGTGTTTTATGTGCAGGTTTCATAGTAGAAGGGAAAAAGTGCATCCCGATGGTCCAAGAACGTTTTAATAAGTGATTTGGATGACAATCCAGAAATCTTGTTTCATTAAAAGGACCAGAGACCCTATATCAAGCATAATCATTGATAAAACATGATTATCGATGGTTATTAAAACCCTCTAGCAGCAGGAAATTTCCCCACTACGCAGCAAACTGTAGACAGAGACACAGGAAGTAAAACAATCAAAATGACTATAATAGCGAAGATCAGAGGATTAAGGTTAATTCAAGAATTGGAAGGGTTAATCAGAGGAAAAGGCACAAGCTCAAGAAGATCAAGGTCAAATCAAGAGATAGAGGTGAATAAAGGTAGAATTAAAAGAAAAGACAGTGAGGCAGACAGTAAAGGAAAATCCAAGGTTTGATGGCCTAAATAGAGTTTAAAGGATAAAACAAGGAGAGATCAACACAATGGTAGATTTGAATGATTAGATCAAAGCATTTACTTCTTCAAAGTATATATTTTTCCACCTATAACATGTTTTCTTTCAGTAAAACATTAGCAGTTATTACAAACAGTCAAAGATATTTCTCATCTACCCAACAATTATTGTAAAAGTTATTAAGAGGCCTTAAAGTCAAACATTTCCAGAATTTAGCTCAAATAGTTAAGTTAGGAGTTATTGTTACAATGAGTCACTTTCATATATTTTTGCGTTGAGCCTTGCATGGTCTCAAAGGTCAAAAAATCATTAACGCTGTAATAAATAACATGTGAAACCCTACCTTAGGACCACCTCCTCATTTTGCAGATAAATACTACATGTAATATTCATTTTTAGTATTGGTTGGTTGAGTAGTTGATGGATTGATTAGTTGCTGAGCTAGTTGATGATTGCTAGGCTGGATTTGAGAAATATTTGAGTTACAGAGATTTCTTGTACATGGAGTAATGTAACTGTTTTGAACATCAGTAATACAAGCGCATTCACAGGATTCTTGAGCTATGTTAATGGTGAAGTTTTCCTTCTTTTTCAATGTTTTCCTTCTATTTTCCATTCTGTCCATTATTTATCTGATAAAAGAAGATAAATTTTAGAGTAGGATATGCTGTATTGGCACCCTATTTCTGTCTGCATTCTTTATCTTAATGTTTTCCTCTACAAGGTCTAATTGGAGAATTATTAATTTCTCTCTGGTTCCACCTAGCTTTTTGTCTTGAAAATGATTTAATAGAGTCAAGCCAAAGAAGTCTATGGTAAGTCCTGTCCTTTGGTGTAGCTTGAAATATTTTTTTTAAGGCCTTTCTTTGAATTATACTTAGTAGAGTCCATCCAGGTAAGTCTATGGTATGCCCTGTCCTCTGGTATGTCTTAAACTGTTGCTTTGAAGTTATTTAGAGTGTTTAGTTAAAGAAGATATGTTTAGCTTGCTCTTTAGTTGGACTCATTGTTTTGTTAAATGTTTTATTTATCTGAAAGTAATATTAGGATTGTTTGATTGTTGCTTTAAAGGCTTTCTTATTAAAGTCTGGCCAAAGAAGTCTATGGTATGCCCTTTCCTTTGGTTTGTCTCCAACAGTTACCTAAATGGATTTTCTTGTTGAAGTAGAGTTAAAAGATTCTTAACTGAATTTTACTTTTGCTACCTTCACAACTTATTGTCATTTCATATTCCATCTAATCTAAGAGATCCATTTGATAAAGTTAGCTTTCCCTATGAAAATGCTTACAGAGTTGATGAACAATTAAATCCTTTTATGACTCCATATCCCAATGGATTAATGTTTCTTATGGTATATCTATTTAGCTGAGACACTCCTTCAATTAATCACACCATTTGATCTATCAACCTATCAATCAATCAATCAAAACAAAAATCTCTTAGAACTTCATAACTAGCCTAATATCATAAAACAAGAGCATAAAGACATATCATCTGATAAAAAATTATATGGAGAGATCCCTCTCTGAGTCCAGGAAGGCTAGGTCCTAGGATTCCAAAGTGGTTCTGATGTGGTTCGCTGCAGATTTTTTTATTGCCAATCTTGCAAATCACGGGGAGCCAACATAGTGCCCAATGTACTAGGGAATAATGAGTAATAAACAAGTTAAATACCAACTCAAAAACTCATAAAACCTCATTTTAACTTATATGAATCAAGTGTTAGCCAAGAATGGTATTTGGTTTTTGATGGGGGACAACAATCAGTCATAAAACAATTAAAAATCCTCCACCTAGTGACTCCACTGGTTTTCAGTAGGCGTTCTAACTCCACTAGTTTTCCATATACTCCACTGGAAAGATTATTTTATCATTAAACTTCACAAGAACCTAGTCAAGAAATATTTTGTGGATTAAGTATTTCTTTCACAGCTTGGTTTGTCCTTTAAGAATGTCATAAAATCTTAACCTCTCTGATTTTTGGGTCCAAAGTCCTCACTTCTAGAAGAATCTGTACGAGATCTCATCCTGACCCAAATCATCCTACAATAGTTGAAAATCCTGAGAGAATCCTTTGGAATTCTCCTAGATCTAAAAACCCAACTGTTAGCAGACCAATCCACAAAGCAAGTTCCCTACTTGAAAACCTCAAAAACTTGCAGAATATCGTACCTGACTCACCCCTAGAACAAAGCTTATTTAGGACTAGATATCAAAGTTGGATAACCCAGATTGTTTTAGAGCCATCCACCTTACAACAGAATTCTGTTATACTAACTTCATCCCCCACTATTCACCTCCCTCTATTTAACCTTGTACCTCCTGTTGTAAACCCTCCTCTTATTAACCCTCCTTTGTTTCCACAACTACATATCATGGAAACATGGTATGCTCCACTAGTCCTACCACAACCTTTAGTTATTCTAACACTAGATTATCAGTCCAAGATTCCTTTATATTATGCTAGTAGTTCCAATACTGCTCAACAACATGTGGAAAAAATGAATGACTACTTTGAAGACAAGAGATAGATGATGAAACTATTAAACTCAGAATGTGTGCTCAAAGCTTAGGGGGAGAAGTAAGAAAATGGTTTAAAGGCTTAACCCCTAATAGTATAAATGACCTCCCTACTTTCCATCAAATATTCTTAAACAAATGGGAAGTCAAGAAGAACCCTCTCCAAATCTAATCAAAGTATGAAAACATTAAGAGAAATGTTGGAGAGGGTGTCCAAGATTATTGCACTAGGTTCAATAGTGTATATAATGTCGTACCTTCTCACATAAAACCTCCACAAGGTCTAGCTCTAATTAAATTTCCTGATGGTTTTGACCCAGAAATGTCTTATCAATTAAGAGAAAGAGAATCCCTCACTTTAGAAGACATGCAAATGGGAGCAGTAAGTGTAGAAGCCAATCTGATTACCAAGAGAGCTAGAATGAAAAATGAAAAAAGAGTCACATATAGGGAAGAAGCTGTACCCTCCACATCTAATGAAAATATTGATAACTTAGTAAAAACCATGGAGAGAATGATGGAGAGGATGAATGTAAATTAGAGAGATTATCCTAGAGAAAACCAAACAACTTCTCAAAACATAAATCAAAATCAGAACCAAAACCAAAAATTTATGAGAAACCCCCCTCAAATTAGGCAAAGAGGTCCTGATCAGCAAATCAGACCTCATTTCCAAGAAATCTATGTTGATGAGGATGAAGGAGTAGTTGAAGAAACATAGGAAGATCACATAAATTTAATGGGAGTAAACAATGAGGATATTATTTTCCTCACTGAGGAAGAACAAGGCATGTTTTCCCCAACTCAATATGAGGAAGAAAGCCTAGAATCTGAAGACTATTAACAAGGCTTTGAAAATAAAAGCAATAAACAACCAACCTAGTCCCAAACATAATGGTGTCCAAAGCAGCACTAGCAACACTGCTAGTGCTCCTGATAAAACTGTTCTAACTGAGTTTCATAATAAAAAATAGCAAGTTGAAATTGTTGTGAAAACAATGTCTAAAAAAGCTAATTTGAACATTTCAAAAAATCAGACACCTTTCAGTATAGAGAATGAAGTTGCCAAGATTAAAATATATATTCCTCTTACTGAATTAGTCACTCAAGATGTATATAGATCTCAACTTTTGAAAGCTTTAAACATAGGAGAAAATATTGATTCTGTAAATTTAAATTATAACAAACCTAAGCTTCTGTTTGGACCAGAAGTAGAAGGGAAATTTCAAAAGGGAGGTGTTCCTCCATTTTATGTCAGTTTAAACATCCATGATAAGATTCTTCACAATGCTATGTTAAAATCGAGAGCTTCACACAACCTCATGCCAAAAGTAGTAATGGAAAGACTAGGCCTTGAAATAACTAAACCATACAAAGATTTATACTCTTTTGATTCCAGTAAAGTTAAATGTCTAGGCCTAATCAAATATATATGTGTCAATCTATCAAAAATACCAACCAAGAGCCTTGTAATGGACATTGTAGTGGCTGATATTCCTCCTAAATATGGCATGCTCCTTTCAATATCATGGGGAGCCAAACTCCAAGGCACCCTCCAAATGGACATGACCTATGCTACCATCCCTATCTTTAGTCAACCAAGAAGATTGTATAGGGAAACTCACATGAACTACATGGTTAGAAATCATGAAAGACCAGATAACTCCCCTATTTATTCCATTCATACAGACCTTGATTCATTTATCCTTTACAATGATGAAAACCTTAATGAACAAGTGGCAGAAAATGAGAGAACAATTGTAGAGGAAGAGGAAAAAGAGAAGAAACAATCAAAACAGTTTGCACAAACAAAATATTATAGCAAATACAGTGGGGACCATAAGGAAAAAAAATGACAAACATAGTGCAGACCCTAAAGAACAACAAAATAAACAACATAGTGACAACCACAATGACCAACCCAATGACAAATCTAAAATTAAACCTCTGGAGTATGAGTTTTTATGGTTCATGTGGCAAGACTAGTTCAGGAGCAAGAATATGGGTGCATAACACAGAGACTAATCATGCAGAAGGTCACTCATACAAGCTAAAATTTCAATGAACAAATAACATAGCTGAATATGAGGCACTCCTCCTAGGGCTACAATTAATGAAGAAATTAGGAGCTAAGAGGATAACTGTTCATGGAGATTCAGAACTAGTGATTAGGCATATTAAGGGAGAAAACACAGCCAAGAATTCTAGACTGAAAGCATATGGAGATGATGCTATTGACCTCTTGAAAACATTCACAGAATATGATCTCACCTTTTTCCCTAGAAATCAAAACATCCTTGCCAATGGCCTAGCATTTGTAGCCAGTACATGTCCAAAACATTATCATAGCAAACAATACACATTCCAAGTCAAATATAGACTAGAAGTCCCATATAACATAAAATATTGGCAATTTTTTGAAGGAGACAAACTGATAGAAGATTTCCTGCAGTCCAGAAATGAGTTTGAAAGGCTAAATTCAGACTCAGAGTATGAAGAAGACTGCTCTGCTGAGGAAAAAACACACAAAATAGAGCCACCTTATGTTGTTGATATAAATCTGTTAGACAAAGAACACATACATGAAATAGAGCTGTGCACTAATTTAGAAAAATAAGACTTTAAAGTGCTAAAATCTAATACTAATAACTCGCCAAAGGGAATGGTTCCTCTAGAGGAACTGTTTGACTTTAATGATGTTGCTAGGAAGCCAAAGATGGAACCCACTGAAGCTAAAATAGAAGAATGCAATATAGGCAGTGAACTAAAACCCAAAACGATCAAACTATCTAAAACACTGCCAGCTCATATAAAACAGAAATATCTTGAGCTTTTTAGAGAATTTACTGATGTGTTTTCTTTGAGTTATGAATATTTAAAGTCATATGATATAGAGATAATCCAGCATAAGATCCATCTCAAAGAAAACCAGAAGCCCTTTAAACAGAAATTGTGCAGAATAAACCTTGTGCAACTACCCCTGGTTGAGAGAGAAATTAAGAAAACATATGATGTTAGAAAAATGGTCCCTCTGAGATACTCAGAATGGGTTTCAAATATTGTATTGGTGAGGAAGAAAACAATATAAATTAGGCTATGCATAGATTTCAGAAATTTAAACAAAGCCTCCCTAAAATACAACTAACCCTTACCAAAAATGGATCACATCTTACAAAGGGTAGTAGGGTCTAAAATAATTTCTTTGCTAGATGGATTTTCAGGATACAATCAGGTGCTGGTACACCCAGATGATCAACACAAGAAAACTTTCACTACACCCTAGGGCACCTTCATGTATGTTAAAATGTCTTTTGGGTTAATGAATGCCAGTGCCACCTTTCAAAGAACCATGGACATTGCTTTATATGAAGAAATAGGTTACTTCATTGTAATATACCTTGATGACATCATTGTATACTAAAAAACAGAGGAAGAACACCTAGCTCACTTAAGAAAAGTCTTTGAAAAATGTAGAAATTATGGTTTGTATTTAAATCCAAAGAAAACTTTGTTTGGCCTCCAAGAAGGGAAAATTTTAGGCCATATCATATCTAAATAAGGGATCAAGATTGATCCTAAAAGGATTGAAGGAACATTTCAAATAAATCATCCTAGAAACATCAAAGAGCTACAATATTTCATTGGGAAAATAAATTTCTTAAGAAGGTTCATACCAAACCTTACAGAAGTCCTAAGAAAAATCAAAAACATGCTGAAAAGAGAAATAGGAGTCAAATGGACTAGAGAAGCAAAGCAATCCTTTGAACTGGTAAAACAAACACTTACCCAAACACCAGTTCTAATTAGCCCTGACTTTACCAAAGACTTCTTCATCTTCTCCTTTGCATGAGAACATATAGTTGTTGCTATCCTACTATAGAAAAATATAAAAGGGCAAGAACATCCCACTGCAAATTTTAGCAAGGCATTAAGAGATGCACCTTTGAAATACAACATCATGGAGAAACAAGATTTTGCCTTAATCAAGGCATTGAAAGATTTCAGAGTTTACATTTTGCACTCACACATCATTGCATTTGTGCCTCACTCAGCGGTAAAAGACATACTCGCTTAAACTCATCAAAGGACAAGGATTGGCTAAACTCATGGCTGAAACAAACTTTCAAGCACTGGATATAAACATGATTAATGCATTAGATGAATAGGAGGAGTTAGCAACTCCACTCATTGAAGAATCATTTCTGAATTCAAATTGGTATGCTGATATTTTATATGCGATTTTTAATTTTAATGCTCCTCTTAATCTGTCTAAGAATAAGGTTAGATTCTTAAAGTTGAAGGCTGTAAATTACTACATTTTAAATAAAATTTTATATTGGAAAAATGCTAGTGGTATATTGCTTAAATTTTTTCATGAGGATGATGCAGATAAGATCAAGCATGAGTTTCATGAAGGAGAATGTGGAGGCCACCTCTATTGGAAAACTACTGTCAACAAAATCCTTAGAGCTCGTTACTATTGGCCCACCCTCTTTCAAGATATCCATAAAATGTTAGTTGCCTATCATAAGTGCCAAATCTTTGAAGACAAAAGAAAATTGTTGCCATTACCTTTGCATCCTATTTCTATGGAATCTCCTTTCAAACAATGGGGCCTTGATTTTATTGGAGAAATCCGTCTTGCCTCCTCTGTCCAACACAAATGGATCCTCACTGCAAGTAAATATTTTACAAAATGGAAAGAGGCCATCCCCTCCAAGACTGCCACAGACTCAGTAATCATCAAATTCCTTGAAAACCATATTCTATCTAGATTTGGTTTTCCTAGAAAGATTATCACTGACAATGTTGTTGCTTTTAGATCCGATAAAATGGTGGAATTTTGCCACAAATATCAGATTACATTGGGCCATTCTACAGCTTATTACCCTCAAGGTAATGGGTTGGCTGAATCCTCAAACAAAATTTTGGTGAACATCATCAAAAAGTTTTTGGAAGAGAACAAGAAATCATGACACAAAAAACTAGTGCATGCATTATGGGCAGACAAGATAACAAATAATAAATCAATTTGAAAGTATCCCTATCAGCTAGTGTATGGAGCACATGAAAATTTTCCAACAAGTTTAGGGGTGTCAGTCATGAAGCTCATCTAGGAAGCATAGTTTGAAGAAAATGATATGCAAAGAAGACTAAACAAGATTGTCCAGTTGCAACAAACCAAAGAAGAAGTGTATAACAGAACATAGCAAGTGCAAGAAAACATCAAGAAGCTTTTTGATAAGAGGACCAAGGCAAATGATTTCAACATTGGTGACAAAGTGATGAAGTGGGATTCAAGAAGAGAAGACAAAGGAAAGCATGGAAAATTTGACAATATATTGAAAGGTCCATACATCATCCATTCTGCAAGAGGTAACGATGCATTTTTCCTACAAGAAATGAATGGAACATGATTGTTTGAAGGTCCTATAAATAACAGGATGCTCAAGCATTATTTGTTTTGAAAATATCAGTTTAAATCTTTATTCATTGTATATAACACTGCTTGAACAAAAGATCAAAAAAGTGAAACACAAAAACAACAAAAAGAAGAAAATATGGCAAATAAAAGAAAAAGGTAAAGCCCCATACCAAAAAGAATATTTCTAAAAGTGTGCAAGTCCAAGTGCCACTACTTTTGAAGAGGAAGTCTTGTTCAATCATATAGCCTAATCATGGTTGAACAAGTTTTAAATTTTTGTTGATAAGTTAGTAAATGAAGATTTGCCAAACTGTTCAAACTTGGCCTATCAGTGGATTAGATTAGGAAAATATATTGGTTCCAAAGTTTCAATGTGAACCAAAGCAAAAGAGAGGGATGCATGACAAATTCTAGATTATAGCCCTTAGTTTTTATTTTTACATTTTGCAAAATAAAATCTGTGTGCAACTTGTCCAAAATGCCAAATTTCATGACAAATCAAACTGCTTAATATTGATTTGTTCATGTTTTCAACTTTATGTTAATAGATTAGAGAATGAAAATCTGTCAAAATGTTTAATATTGACAGATAAGTAGATTACGTAGAGAATAAAAGAGCTCATCAGTCTAATCTGAGCCTTTGGATGATATAAGTGTAGAAATAGATAGTTTCCTATTTTTAAAAGAAAAGGATGTTCAGGGTTTTCCAATCTAAATGCACCCAAATGAAGAAAAAATGCTAGGAAAAGTATGCTGGGTAGGTAGAATTGAGTTGAAGCAATCATGTTTTTCAGATTTCAAAGATCACAGCTTCAAAGAACACCAACAAATCAGCAATTGAAGAAACAAAAATCTGCCAAGTACAATCAAGGCATTGGTCTACAAATTCCAGAGATTTAATCTCTGAGGTTCTTGACACCTCCTAAAGGAGCTGCCCTCCACAGCTGGAGCCACTCTTAGTCTTTTGTATTCACAGTGTCACTAGGTGATTATGGATTTTTTTTTACAAGTAGCTAAAGATATAATTTATTTCCTATTAGCTATCTTTAAAAATCGCACTGCCTTCATTCTCCTTATAAATCCTTTTTTCACTATCTCTCAGTTTACCTTTCCAAAATCACCCTGATGCTCTTAAAGGAAATCATTTTGAGCTTATTTCTCTCATTTTCACCCTTCTTACCTGTCACCAGTTCCATTTCCCATTCCCCCCTACTCAAAACCAACTTTCAACCCATAAAACCCCATTTCCTTTTTTGCCCCCACCAAAAACCCTTAAAAAACTCTCACTTTCAACATTTTTCTTCCTTTAGCACTAAAATAATGTAAAATATCCTCTTTTACATTGTTTTAAATCTAAATATTAACCTATCAGGACCTTTTTCTTTATATTTAAAACCCTGTTTTTAAATATAAACCCACCTTATAAATTTTTAAACCCTCTGTTTAAATGTTTTTAAGCCCCGCCCACATAAACTTTAACCCTTATAGCCATACAACCTCGGCCCATGCCCGTACAATAAGTGGCCCCACTTATTTGGTTAAACCACGAGCCCGCTCTCCACTAAGCCCCGCACTCCAATAATACCCCGCCACTTGTTCGCCCGGGTCCTACCTGCTTCGACTTTCCCGTCCCTCCAGAGTCCCGACCACCATTGATCTCCTCCCTCGAGATCTAATGACGCACAACTGATGTCGCAACATTATGTGCGTCGGGGTTAGCCTTTTCAAAATATGCTAAATAGGTGGTATTCCCTTTCCACGTGGTGCTCACTGAGTGGAATCACACGCCTTCGCCAAAAACCATTACTGCCCTTCCATCTGCGTGAAAACCACCTTCTCCGCTCCTGAAAACCGCTTTTTCGCTTCGCACCAAAACTACATACCGCCACCCATTTTGAATTATCCAAGAGCCCTATGGCTCTGCGATATGGCCCTGAACGCCATTTTTGCCTCTACAAGCACTCCAAAGCCCAACAAAACCCTAGACAAATGCATAAAAGCTCCCTAACGCAGGTTTTTGAGTTAATTTGTGTGTTTTATGTGCAGGTTTCATAGCAGAAGGGCAAAAGTGCATCTCGATTTTCCAAGAACGTTTTAATAAGTGATTTGGATGACAATCCGAAAATCTTGTTTCATTAAAAGGACCAGAGACCCTATATCAAGCATAATCATTGATAAAACATGATTATCGGTGGTTATTAAAACCCTCTAGCAGCAAAAAATTTCCCCACTACGCATCAAACTGCATACAAAGACATAGGAAGGAAAATAATGAAAATGACTATAACAGTGAAGATCATAGGATTAAGGTTAATTCAAAAATTGGAAGGGTTAATCAGAGGCAAACACACAAGCACAAGAATATCAAGGTCAAATCGAGAGACAAAGATGAATAAAGGTAGAATTAAAAGAAAAGACAGTGATGCAGACAGTAAAGCCAAATCCAAGGTTTGAAGGCCTAAACAAAGTTTAAAGGATAAAACAAAGAGAGATCAACACAAAGGCAGATTCGAATTATTAGATCAAAGAATTTACTTCTTCAAATGATATTTCCACCTACAACATGTTTTCTTTCAATAAAACATTAACATCTATTGCAAACAGTTAGATATATTTCTCATCTACCCAGTATTTATTGTAAAAGTTAAGAGGCCTTAAAGTCAAACATTTCCATAATTTAGCTCAAATAGTTAAGTTAGGAGTTGTGTTACAGTGAGTCACTTTCATATATTTTTGCCTTGAGCCTTGCATGGTCTCAAAGGTAAAAAACTCATTAACTCTGTAATAAATAACATCTGAAACCCTAGATTAGGACCACCTCCTCATTTTGCAGATAAATACTGCATGTAATATTCATTTTTAGTGTTGGTTGGTTGAGTAGTTGATGGACTGATTAGTTGCTGAGCTAGTTGAGGATTGCTAGGATGGATTTGAGAAAGCTCTAAGTTGCAGAGATCTCTTGTACATGGAGTAATGTAACTGTTTTGAACATCAGTAATACAAGAAATTTCACAGGATTCTTGAGCTATGTTAATGGTGAAGTTTTCCTTATTTGTCAATGTTTTCCTTTTGTTTTCCATTTTGTCCATTTTTTCTCTGATAAAAGAACATAAATTTTAGAGTAGGATATGCTGTTTTGGTACCCTATTTCTGTCTACATTCTTTATCTTAATGTTTTCCTCTACAAGGTTTGATTGGAGAATTCTTAATTGCTCTCTGGTTCCACCTAGCTTGTTATCTTGAAAATGATTTAATAGAGTCAAGCCAGAGAAGTCTATAGTAAGCCTTGTCCTTTGGTGTAGCTTGAAATATTGTTTTTAAGGCCTTTATTTGAAGTATACTTAGTAGAGTCCATCTAGGGAAGTATATGGTATGCCCTGTCCTTTGGTGTGTCTTAAATTGTTGCTTTGAAGGTCTTTAGAGTTTTTAGTTAAATAAGACAGGTTTAGCTTTCTCTTTATATGCACTCATTTTTTTCTTAAATGTTTTCATTGTCTGAAAGTAATCTTAGGATTGCTGGATTGTTGTCTTAAAGGTTTTCTTATTAAAGTCTGGCCAAAGAATTATATGGTATGCCCTATCCTTTGGTTTGTCTCCAGCAGTTACCTAAAAGGCTTTTCTTGTTGAAATAGAGTTAAAATATTCTTAACTAACTTTTATTTTTGCTGCCTTCACAACTTATTGTCATTTCATATGCCATCTATACTAAGAGGTCCACTTGATATAGTTAGATTTCCCTATGAAAACCCTTGCAGAGTTGATGAACAATTAAATCCCTTTATGACTCCATAGCCGAATGGATTAATGTTTATTATGGTCTATCTATTCAGCTAAAACACTCCTTCAATTAATCACACAATTTTATCTATCAACCTACCAATCAATAAATCAAAACAAAAAGCCCTTAGAAATTCATAACTAGCCGAATATCATTAAACAAGAGCATAAAGACATATCATCTGATAAGCAATTACATGGAGAGATCCCTCTCTAAGTCCAGTAAGGCTAGGTCCTAGGATTCCAAAGTGGTTCTAATGTGGTTCTCTGCAGAGTTTGTTCTTGCCAATATTGGAAATCACAGGGAGCCAACAATTATAACAACATAAATACCATGGATGAAATATCAATGAAATCCATACATAAACTAGTATATTTGCATACCAAATACCAGAGGAATGAGATCTTCATTACTGAATGTAACAACCAATCAGAGATGGGACTTCCATGTTCCACCTGACCATATATTGTTTGAGCCAAGTATCATTTCAGCCAATCACCCCCGTGCCATATTCCAAGCATGAATGTGGGTCTTAATCAAACACATCAATCAAAATCAATCCAGGGTTTCCATAGGAAAAACCACCTCAACCCTCAACCAATAATTCCACCTCAAGGTGGGACATAAAACTATCATGGATTGGTCTCTATCCAAGCTGATCCAGGGCTCCAGAGTTATTGTTACAGAGTTAAATGCTGCCAAACTTTGGAGTTGTATCGCCGATATATTCAACAGAAGTCCTATTTTTAAACTTCAAACATCCTCTGCTTATTTAACCCTCTATGCAACAGTCTTGAATCACCCCTATCATCTTGAGAAATACTTTTTTTCGTGTCAATGATGTGGGAATCATTATGGCCCTCCTTCGATGGATCACTTCCTCTTGACTTCAACTCATTATCTAGGAATGTGATTTATAAAATCCCTTTCAGTACCATTGAGCTTGCATGCCTCAATGGCAAGTTCTTTGCGTTCGATGACAGGTTCACATAATTGGCCTTCGATTGGATTATTCTGCAAGTGTTTGACTTCAACTCATTCATTAAAACTTGTAGATTTGGTTGTCCTACCTTGAGATTCATCATCATTATTGGTGGTTTCTGTCATGCCTATTACCAGTTTACATCATTAATCGGTAATCATATGGTTTCTACCATGTTTGATATCAATGCATCTATTCACATGGTTAGATTTGTATGGTGGGTATGTCAATATCGAGACAAAGACCCTGTATCCCATTTTTTATTATCCAGGTTGCTTGGAGTTATTGAGTATTCATGATTGTACACATGATCCTTTCTATATGGATTGTTGTGACCATATCGTGGATAAATTTCCATGATCTCTTTAAGACAGATGACTGCGCCCATACCATGGGTTGATGTGTTATTTGATGCCTATTCAGAGATATGTTAGTAGGCATGTTTATATCATTAATGTCACATATTATATTGTGTTTTATTGATAGGTCTCCTGACGGTGGTTTTCCAAATTCCTTGCCATGGCGGATAAAAGATTTCAACCATCACTTATGGTTCTGCTTTCATGGTTTAGGGGTCATTTGTTACACAATAGTTTGTCACATTCCTTAGTTCTTCTCCCAAGTGTTATATTGTGCCGATCATGTCCCAAATGTCACAAAGCGACAAAATTTATATAAACTTGTTCGTCCTGGACAACATGCTTAAGATATCCCTGAAGACCTAAAGAGATTCACCTTGAATATTTTCTACAAATTTTGTAAAAAACCTTATTTTGAAAGCCCAATACGATACTCCCCTTAATGAGTTCGCGTTTTCCACCCTATCCCTATCATGTGAACAACACCACCAGCGTAGGAATTCAACAGTAAATTCACACTAGTCCTCTTCAGGGAAGTTCTCCAAAAATGGAGTAGAAGCTTCAACCTCTAGAATTCCCGAGAGACAATTTATGGTACTTGTTGGTTGAGGATATGGTCGAATACTGCCATGCTTGGCCCTTAATATTATCTCCAAATATTTTCCCCTTAGAGATAAGACCATTCCCCCTCATTAGTGTATCCTTAACCTCCTTAGCTCTACTATAAGAGAGTGCCGTGCAAGTGAGTCTTGGTTGGTCATTGTTGGTTTCCTTACTTCCACCTGATTCAACCCACATGTTGTCGATTTGACAAAGAAGGAGAAGATATTGAAGATCACGGCTTGGACTTGGATTACCACTATGAAGGAGGCCTTCAAAATCAAGGCACTCGTTTTAAAGCTACAATTTGTTCATTTTTATAATACAAATTATACGTTGCTTCCCATAAATATGTTAATATTAATTGGTTTAGCATGATACTCCATGATATTTCATGTAGTTTTCTTTGAAACACATATACTATGTATCTTTCATCTTTTTTTCATGTGATATTCCTTATAGGTATTCAAACGTATAAGGCATAGCAAGGAACGAGCCTGAAATTGAAATGATCGACATCAACACTGAAGAAACGACTACATAAGGAGCAAGGTAGGACAATCTCCCTCTCTCACTTTACTTTTCAATGTTAAACTAGGAAAGCTTGTATCCTTTGTCATGGTTGTTACTAGACCCACTCATTGTGCTAGAGGGATTGCTTCTTTCCGAAGAAGGGATTTTCTTGGTTACACATTAGACAACACTACTACGGAATGATCTCCCACGTTTCGTCAAGTATATTTTGGGAGACCCCACTAGGTTGCAAATCTTCCATACATAACCGAGTCAACCTCATTGTAGACATGATACACCGAACACACATTCGGGGAGATCTCCTTCTCGTACTTGTTGGTTCAATGAGAGGTATTCTATAGTTCATAGATACCTGGTAATTCTTTTTTCCTAGATTACCCTTTTTGATTTATTTTGTTTAATTCTAAAATTTTATTCCCATGAAAAAGCTTACCGGTGCAGTACTCCTTTTCCTCAATCATGATTGATAAATTGAAAAATTTTAATTGCTCAAAAATAATTCCTCCATCCTTTAATTGATCTTGGCAAAAGGTCATCATGGATGAATTTCTAAATTCACCTCACTCATCCCCTAAAGGAACTCAAGGAGCTCATCCGGAGATCCCGCTATTTTCACCTGGGCCTTTAGAAGCTCAAGGTTTTGAACCTGGAATTATCCCAAGCATACAATCGCTCTCTTCATGACCACCACCTAATGATTGGTCTACACCTTCTGAGGATCTTGAGCCGGAAAGTCCTGAATCTGCTGCAAATTTTGTGGTCTTTCCTCTAAATCCTCTCTACAATCCATTCATGATATCTCCTGAGCGTATATATTGTCCTTTTGACGATCCCAAATTTCCTTTTTGTGCTTCTCTTGTAGCATCTCGAACTATTGTTCATCAATTATTTCCACCACACATGGCATCGAATGCAGACCGTACTCCGTTTATCAGCACTCCTCAAATTATTCCTTTGGAAACATCTGCGACCCATATCCCATAAGTTGAAATTGAGTCTATGTTCCCTCTGGAAGGGTTTCCTTATGTTTCCACTCATCATGATGTAGGAAATGGAATGAGTTTGCCCTCTATTCAATTCGCATCTTCGCTTCCACCTGGCTACACTTCTCTTGAAAACATTGTTTCAGGAGCTTCTAGGGTTACATAAAAATTCATGATCCCATTTGGTCAGCTAGTTTTTCCCCATCTTCTGGCCCATTTGTTTCAAATGTGGCCACCATGTATCAACCTGCTACTCAACCTGTTATTTATGTAGTTCAAATGACCATTTCAATGGAGTCATATTTTCCTTTGCCACTATCTACGATCATTATGGTTCCACCTTTGAGTGGAAAATATATAATTTCATTTGTGCCTAGGGGGAAATCACATCCTTTATACGTACCTCCCATTTCGGGCGGGGGAAATATATACTATGGCACTATATTGAGGGCGAGACATCCCATATCTAATCTTGGTGGAAATTTGGTTTCATCCATAACAAGTTATATCATAGGTGCCTATCTACCAGGTGGTCACCTTACATCAGCTCAACTTGTTTATCAACAACCCCACGTTCAACAACCTCATGTTCAACAACCCCATATTCAACAAATTCATATCCAAAAATACTTATGTTTAGCAACTGAATGTACAATATTAGTATTTCCAACAAATGAAAATTTCATAGTAGTATGTCCAACAACCCCAAAATCCATTGGTGGGTGTTGTGATTAATCCTTAGTTTGGTCCTCAAATCCAATCTGGTCAAAACACTTCTCTGGGTCAACTTGGGACAAGGGACTTATGTTTGACAAGTACCCATCCTTCAAAAAACATTGCATCGGGGCCACATTAGCGGCCCCAACAGGGGCCTTATCAACAGCCCCAACAGGGGCCTTATCAACAACCCCAACATGGTTCTTATTTTTAGAAATAGCTGCAAAAAGGCACCTATTAGTAGCGCTAGCCTTAACAAGGTCCTAATGGGGAAAATATGGTTATTATGGTAAAAATCAACCCCAATGAGGGCAAAACCCATATTGGTAGGGTTTGAACCCTCAGATGGGTAATTACTAGAGACCTTTCACCCCTTATAATCCTCAGTTACCATTCTTGGCTACGTTGGAACTTTTGGATATGTAAAGGCTTACAAATGACTCGATTCTAGCATATACTGCATTGGAATCCAATTCCAACTAAGATTCTTGGGGATTGTCCTAAATTTGAAGGTAAATCTGGAGAAGACCCCCAAGCTCGTGTTATGACATACCATTTTTGGTGCTCTTCTAACTCTTGGGTAGATGATTAAGTTCGACTACGTCTTTTCCAATGCACATGAATGGGTGCAACCGCTAAGTGGTACATCGAACTACCCCGCGAAATTTTCCAGGATATCAATTCATTGGCTATGGATTTACTTACGCATTTTCAGTTATCTGTCCAGTATGAAACTGACACTCACCTCTTAACATCTTTGGAATATTCAATTGCTACACATATCTCCGATCACATTCATGAATGGATACACAGGCAATGTCTGATCAAGTTTGAAATTCCTGATCAACTGCTAACTAAATGGTTCACTAAATCATTCATCATGTTATCATCCCGTAATTCTGAAGGTTAGAGACATAATAATGGTGGTGGAACATCAAACTGATTTGGAATCCAGGACCTAGCCTTCCTGGACTCAGAGAGGGCTCTCTCTGTTAGATATAGAGTTGTTTATAGGGGAATTTTAGGCTAGCTATTAGTGCATAGGGGTTTGTTTGAAGATTTGGTTGAGGCATCAGAAGGGGGCCATTGGGCCATGGAGTCAAGCAGGTGCTAACAGATTCAAATGGATGAATAAATGAGGTTATGTTCAACCAGGCAAGCTAGCCAAGTCAATGGATCTTAACAGCTTATTAAATGGAAAATAGGAGGAGCTTAAATTTCAACAGGAATGTAGAGAAGTCTGTCTCTGAATTCTACATTCTAGTCTCAGAGAAAAACATAATGTGTCGTTTCAAGACTGAGCAGGGTACCCCATGGTAAATCCTACACAAAGAATTCTATCCACAGTAAAGAAAAGAAAACAGTATGTAAAACAGAAGACTCACAAATTACATGGGAGAAGCACTTTACCACAGATCATAACATAAGAATCTAAAAAACATCATAATCCTTCATTCATCCACAAGAGAGTGCTTACAACCGAATGAGTCTATTACAATGGTTTTTACCTTCCGAGCCCCCTTCATACTGCTAATGCATACAATATTTATAGAAAAATTAAGTTGGTTAATATGTCTACTACAGTGATTACATTCAAACAGAAACTTGACAAGTGGAAACATGTAGGCGGTGATAAGACAAGTTTTGTCATAACAATGGATTTAGCAGTCTGTTATTAATTGTGCAATGATTAGGATTTGGCTAGTGTTATGTTGAAGAGGCAAGGAAGGCCCTGACACCTTGGCTCTTCATCTTCAGAAAACCATTGTTGGATGATTAAATTGATGAGGTGCTTGGATCAATAGTTGTGCTGACATGTTCGCTGCCCTTTTTGCTCTTGTAGTTATAATATGTTCATCTTTTCACAAACGCCTTTGCCCCACTTTACCCTTTCTGTCTATCTCCATTACTATTGTGACATTCCTATTACTATGCCCTTTTTCTCCTTGTCGGGTCCTACCCGAGTCCTCCTTCCATGTGGAAAAATAGCCCACAAACCCATAAGCCTAGACGTTGAGGGACGATGGTTGGCAGACATCGATAGATGATGGAGGACGTGATGCAGCGACATTGGAAATGGTCACATAGCGACAAAGGTTTGGAGGACAGTGGAAACAAATTTCGGAGGGGGTCTCAAGTGGTAAACAGTAATGGGGAGGGAGGGGTGTGAAATGATGAGAGGAAGACATGTGGAGGAGTGGGTGGTAATGGATACATCCCATTTCGGAACCCCCCCCACCCCCCCCCCCCACCCCCCTCATGATAAAGTTCAAATGCTACGAGGGGGGGGAAAAACTAGATAAGGGTTGTCGAATGTGGGGAAGAAGAGTGGAGAAGGAGGAAAGGTGGAATGATGTAGCACACAGGTGGGACCTGACCTGCATCACAAATCACAAGTTGGAAGCTTTAGCTTATAAATGGTGGGGGAAAACTATAAAACTTGCGAAGTGAGAAGTGCGGGGCGAGGGAGGTGACATGGCGGGGATGGGTCCCATGGATATCGCACATCACAAATCGGTGGATTTATTTATAAGCGACAGAGGTAAACTCTAAAAATTACAAAGTGTGAAGTGCAGGGAGAGGAAGGTGATGTGGCAAGGAAGGTGGGCCCCGACCCGCATTGCAATCGCAAGTCGGAAGTTTTTGTTATGGGTGGCGGAGGCAAGTGCTAAACCTCGCGAAGTGCGACGTGCAGTGAGAATGGAGGTGACATGGAAAAGAGAGGTGGGCCCACCCGCAGCACATAGACCATATAATTTACCATATTTATTAGCACTAACTTTTTAAACTTACGAAGTTTGATATGTGATCGGGTCCCACCCGTATCGCACATCGCAGAGTTTAGAGTTTATCGTATATCGCAGATTTTTGGGTTTATCGCATACCGCAACATTTAAGGTTTAACACACATGGGCGATCGCAGAATTAACGGCGGGAAAAAATGGGGTAAGTTATTTTATTTTCAATGCGATGCAGGGAAAATGGTGACGCGGTTGGAAGGGTCCCACTATATCGCATCAAAAGAGTTATAAGGTGATGAACTTGGCCGCGAAACGATAAAGGGTGCAAATGCGAAAAAGGAAAGGACGGGGTAAGGTCTATGGTATAATGTTATATGCCATGGTTGTTTGATGGGTGGGCAGAGCTATAGTATTAAGACATTATACTTTTATATATGTGGATTAATAGAGTGATAAGTCTAAAAGGTTATGTATGTGGGTCTAGGGGTCAAAATGGGATTTAGAGCATTAGAGTTCAGAATTTGGAAAAATGAAGGGTAAGAAGAGGGTAGATGGAATGAATGAAGGCAGTATGGAGTTTCCTCACCATCACACTTAATCATAAACACTTTCCTCTTTCAACTTAACTAAAGGTAGATAGATTCATTTGATGCTCTTGATAGTCAGGATTTCCCTTTTTTCCTTAAAATAAATGATAGCCATGGAATATTATTTTTAGTATGAAAGACCTGATAAAATAATCAGTCACCTTATGATACTGTGAAATATAAGAGTCTAACATTGGCTCCAACTGGGGATGGTAGCTCCTTTAGGAGGTGTCAAGAACACCATAGACTAGTGGCCTGATCTATTGGGCTGATCCCAAATCTGCAACTTAAACTACTACAAAACCTCTGTTGCTGACAATATTCAAGTTGAAATCAAGACTCTCTGCAAACTAAAGTCTAGAATACACTTTTACTTAAAACTGGAAAGAAATATGAAACTGAAATTGGAAAGATGCTCAAATTATTGAGCTTTATTTGCACACCTACCTACCCTACTCTATTGAAATTGTTGTTGTTCTATATGATACAATAATTCTAGTGCATCCAGTCAAGTAGCAATAGAAACAAATGGACAACTTGGTTTCTTGCCAGGAAAATCAATAATATAAATTGATTATGTGTCATCATAGCCAAATTTAAAATATGTAATGGAAACTGCTGATGTATTTGATCCTTATAGAGAATACATGTTTGAAAACTTGAGCTAAAAAGAACCTCCATATAATCTTCTATAGGATCAATAAAAGCATGATGTATGATTTTTGCTTCTAGGCCCTCAATGAATAGTTGATCAGTTGTATCCACAATATTAAACCTTGAAACCTCATCTTCATTTTGGTACTTGAAAGCACAATCATCCTCAATATGTAAGTCAAGAGGTAGTACAAATTCCTCTTTCTTAGGAGAAGGAATATTTTCCAAGAATTCCTTAGGATCTCATAAATTATATGACTAAATTTGAGAGTTCAAAATTTCAATACTAGTTTCATATCGTTAAACAACTATCTCCAAAAAACATGTTTTAGCTTCAGGACTAAATTTTCTTGATTTCAAAATAAGAAAGACAACCTCTAGGAAATATTCATCAAGCTAAAATTATGATAATTGATTCCTAAATGCATTTAAAACTTCACAAGATAAAAGGTCTGCCACAAAACTTGTCATCTTGTTCAACAGGAACTCTGGTCAACATGTTGTGGAGTTGCCATGAATGCTCAAAAGCTGGGTTCTTTGAATCATGGAGTCGCCAGGTGAATAATGCAGCCTTCTTGTGTCTGGTCACTATCCACCATCAGTAATCAGATCTGAACTTTGATGTACTTTCTAAGGAAGATAAATTTCGTTCCCCAGTATGGTCACCATTATGTTATCATCCCGTAATTCTGAAGGTTGAAGACAGAACCACGGTGGTGCAACATCAAACCGCTTTGGAATCCAAGACCTAGCCTTCCTGGACTCGGAGAGGGATATCTATGTTAGATATAGCTTTTTTTATAGGGGAATTTTAGGCTAGCTATTAGTGCATAGGGGTTTGTTTGAAGATTCGGTTGAGGCAGTATAAGGGGGCCATTGGGCTATGGAGTCAAACATGTGCAAAAAGATTCAAATGGATGAATAACTGAGGTCGGGTGCAACCAGGCAAGATAGCCATGTCAATGGATATTAATAGCTTATGAAATGGAAAAGAGGAGGAGCTTAGGGTTCAACAGGAATGCATTGCAGACCATCTTTGAATTATACATTCTGGTCCAAGAGGAAAACATAATGTACTGTTTCAAGACTGAGCAGGGTACCCCATGGTAAATCTTACACAAAAATTTCTATCTGCAGTAAAGAAAAGAAAATAGTATGTAAAATAGAAGAATCACAAATTACATGGGAGAAGCACTTCACCACAGATCATAACACAAGAATCTAGAAAACAGTATAATCCTTCATTCATCCACAAGAGAGTTATTACAACCTAATGAGTCTATTACAATGGCTTTTCCCTTCTAGGCCCCCTTCATACTACTAATGCATACATTATTTATAGAAAACTTAAGTCGGTTAATTTGTCTACATGTAGGTGGTGATAAGACAAGTTCGGTCATAACAATGGTTTTAGAAGTCTATTTTTAATAGTGAAATTATCAGGATCTAGCCAGTGTGATGCCAAAGAGGTGAGGAAGGCCCTGACACCTTGGCTCTTCATCTTCAAGAAATCGTTATTGGATGATTAAATTGATGAGGTGCTTGGATCAGTAGCTGTGCTGACGTGTTTTCTGCCCTTTCTGCTCTTGCAATTATAATACAATCATCTTTGCGCAAACACCTTTGCCCGACTCGACCCTTTCTGTCTATCTCCATTACTACTATGATGTTCCGTATTACTTTGCCCTTTTGCTCCTTACTGGGTCCTACCTGATTCCTCCTGTTGTGTGGGAAAATAGCGCACAAATAGATAAGCATGGACATGTAGGGATGATCATTGGTAGACGTGGATAGATGATGGAGGACGTGGCACAACGATATTGGCAACGGTCAGAGGGCGGAAGTGGTTTGGAGGAAAACATAAACAACTTTCAGAGGAGGTCTCAAGTAGTAAGCAGTAACGGGGAGGGGGGGGGGGGGTGCGAAATGACGAGAGCAATACATGCTGAGGAGTGGGTGGTAATGGTACCGCCCATTTTGGACCCCCCCCACCCCCTCATGATAAGGTTCAAATGCTGCAAAGGGGGCTAAAACTAGATAAGGGCCATCGGATGTGGGGAAGAGGAGTAGAGAAGGAGGAAAGGTGGAGGGAGATTAGAGGTGGAATGACGTAGCACAAAGGTGGAACCCAACCCGCATCGTAAATCGCAAGTCGGAAGCTTTAGCTTATAAACGGCGTGATTAAACTTTAAAACTTGCAAAGTGAAAAGTGTGAAGTGCGGGGAGAGGCAGGTGACCTGGCAGGGATCGGTCCCACGAATATCACACATCGCAAATCGACAGATTTAGTTGTGAGTGGCGGATGTAAACTTTAAAAATTGCAAAGTGCGAAGTGCGGGAAGAGGGAGGTGACGTGGCAGGGAAGGTGGGCCCTGACCCGCATCACAATTTCATATCAGAAGGTTTTTTTATGGGCAACGAAGGAAAGTGCTAAAACTAGTGAAGTGAAACGTGTGGTGAGAATGGAGGTGATGTGGAAAAGAGAGGTGGGCCCACCCACAGCCTGCAGATCACAGACTTTACCATATTTCTTAGTGCTAACCCTTTAAACTTGTGAAGTGCAATATGTGATCGGTTCCCACCCGTATCACACATCGCATAGTTTATAGTTTATCACATACTGCAGATTTTGGGGTTTATCACATACCACAACATTTAAAGTTTATTTCACATCAATGATCGTAGGATTTAACAACAGGTATAAATGCGGTAAGCTATTTTATTTGCAATGTGATGCGGGGAAAAGGGTGACATGTCTGGAAGTGTCCCACTATATCGTGTTGACAGAGTTATAATGTGACGAACTTGGCCATGAAACGGTAAAGAGTGTGAATGCGAAAAAGGCAAGGAGGGTGTAAGGTCTATGGTATAATGTTATATGCCATGACTGTTTGATGTGTGGGCAAAGCTATAGTATGAATACTTCGGACTTTGATATATGTGGTTTTATAGAGTGATAAGTCCGAAAGGTTATGTATGTAGGTCTAGGGGTCAAAATGGGATTCAGAGCATTGGAGTTCAGAATTTGGAAAAATGAAGTTTAAGAAGAGGGTAGATGGAATGAATGAGGGTAGTATGGAGTTTGCTCATCATCACACTTAATCAGCAACACTTTCCTCTTTCAACTAAACTAAAGGTTGATAGATTCATCTGATGCTCTTGATAGTCAGGATTTCCATTTTTCCCTGAAAATAAATGATAGCCATGGAACATTATTTTCAGTATGAAAGACCTGAGAAAATAATTAGTCGCCTTGTGATACTATGAAATACAGGAGTGTAACACATCCCTAAATTTTCAAAATATATAGCTATGAGTGGTTGTTTTACTGAGGAACAAGACATCACCCACGTTGAGTATCTTGATCTGGTCTATTCCCATTTTGGGAAATTATATGATATTTTACCGAACACCCCACGACCTTCAACGGACCCATAATCTTTGAAATATATTAATGCATCACTAGTTGATGGTGTTATTAGGTCAGTGGGTCAAATTGCTAACATTAATCCTAAGGCTTCTTCGAAGCCTAAGTCTACTTCAGCCACTGCACCCTTCACTCCTATCAATGATCCTAAAAATCATGGTAAAACCTCTGAGGTTATCGTCGTTTAGTCTGTCGCGACAGATAAATCCACCAAAGGTAAGAAGAAGGGGAAATACAAAGCCAAATATTATTCCCCTAAACATGATTCCTCTAAGTCGTCTGTTGACAATGCATATAAACATAAGCCCAAATATCGTTGCTTAATATGTGATGATGATCATTACACCAAGGATTTTCCTTGTCGTTCTGAGGTTAATCATCATTTAAAAGGCACACGAGGAACACTGACTATTTTGAAAGAACCATTTCCATCTCAGCAATCGCAAATGGTAGACCAGCCTCAATCTTCTACATCTAGAAGCTCTCAGGTTTTCATGAGTGGCATAAAACCCATTTCTGTCACTACACATTCAAAAGAATATTTGAATCCTAAGAAATCTATTATGGAAAAATATGCCACATATGTTTCTTCTGCTTCCTCTCCACCTAGCTGCAGTCCTCTTCATAGTGAGTGACCTAGTAATGATTCCACTATTCAATCACCTCCCAAAGGTGTTCTTTGGAAATCCTTGTATAATTCGAATGCACGAGCTGCTCAACATTATAATATTATGGAAGATTTAGCTCAAGCACCTTCGGTGATGTGGGCTTTGGAAGTCCTTCAATATTTCCCATTGTAGAGGAAGTCATTACTATCTAATATCAGAGGAATTGACCCTTTGGATTCGAACTTAATTACTTTTGACCTTGAAAATCACATTCCGCGTCTCCCGTCACAAATGGATTTTCTCATACAAGTTCTAATG
The DNA here is from genome assembly GCA_034641835.2 of Pinus albicaulis. Lineage (NCBI taxonomy): Eukaryota > Viridiplantae > Streptophyta > Pinopsida > Pinales > Pinaceae > Pinus > Pinus albicaulis. The sequence goes on along the minus strand of JAXQQM020066831.1, from coordinate 8,341 downwards.
ATGGGTAAGACTATTCATAGGACTCTCATTGATGAAGTTTCCCCCATATGCATGATGTCTATAGCGTGTTGGAAAGCCATCGAATGTCCTCCACTAAGTCAGTCTCCTAATATGCTAGAAGCTTTCGATGGTAGAGGTTCTCGGCCATATGGTATTCTTAAATCTATACCAATTCATTTGGAGGGAAAAACAATGGATATGGAAGTATAAGTTATCGATGCAAACCTAAACTATAATATTTTACTCGGTTGTTGTTGGACCCATGCAATGGTTTGCATGGTCTCTACCCTGTTCCATGTGTGAAAATTTCCAATAAGTTGCAGTGATAGATTTATTTCTCCTACTTATTATTTCAATAAGTTATTATTCAGAAATATTTCGGCAAATATTGAAATAAATACTACTACAACATTCAAAATTATATATGCAGAGAAATAAACAGTAGAGAACATAAGCACAAAAGTCAATCACATGTACACAATTATTTTTGGACAATTTTCCCCGGAAAAACCCAATGTGGGAAAATCGGTGTAACAGATGAGGGTTTTATTAATTCTTCAGAAAATGATATCTTTACAGGGAAAATATTCGGCACATAAATTCTAAACCACCCGAGACTAAATATCTAGCTTACTTGGAAAAATTTATGACACCCATAACAGCCCCTTCAAGCCTTTGTGTCAGTCTGCGTGATTCTCTGCTCAATCCCAGTTCTGGAATACATGACTATGCATGGAGACTATGTGGGGTCTCTGCATTGCAGCCTTAAGCTGCCTCCACCTCCAGTGACCCACTGCTACTCTCCGACCCTGATATCAATAACCCCTGACCTCATCCTACTCCTACAACTTCTCACCCTGCAACTCTCCCACTGGGATCGAATTCTACATTATAATGGATCTCCTTTGGGTATTGAGTGTGTTCCTGGCTTTTTTTTCAAGTGACCCTCATGCCTTCTTTTATAATCTTCCTGTTGGAGAACCAATGACCCAAATTAAAAGATTAATCAAGGGCTAATATTAAATCTTGACTTGATTCATGTTTTCTAGAATTTTCACATTCTAACTTATTAATACCCTTTAGTTATTTCATTTCCCTAAGTTTGGACTTAGGGTCTCTATTAAAATAATTAATTATTTCAATAAGTCTTGAACCTAGTGGAATTTCCACAAACTGTTTCTGGGTTCTTTGGAATGATGTTGTCCAAGACTTCCTGCAAAGTTTGAGACTTGGAACACTTTCAGATGCTACAAAAATCAACACTCCCTCTTAGCAAGGAAGGTGTTCTAAAAATATGCATGTTTCATGCTGCTATGATCCTGAAGCACCCTCTGCGCTGCTGACCTCGGGATTCTGCTCTCCCCCATCTGCTGCCCTGCTTCCCCCTATACTACTGCCTTTGACACTGCCACTATCACTTGCTTCATCTATACCACAACTCCCTCTGAATACTGAAACCTCCATTCCTGCTACTGGAGGCGATTCTTCATCATCCCCATCTTCTCTCTGAAGTAGACAAACTTTGTCTTTGACAGAGCCTTGGTGAGGATGTCTGCCACCTATTCTCCTATTAGAGTGTATTGCAACCGAACAAATCCACGTTGCACACAGTCCCTAATGAAGTGACACTGGATGTCAATATGTTTCGACCTATCATGAAACACAGGATTCTCAGAGAGCTTTATGCAACTCTGATTATCACATAAAATTTTGGTCACTTCCATCTTCTCCTTAAGTAGATTTACTAATAGTTTCCTGAGCCATATGGATTTGCACGGAGTTGTACTAGCTGCCATATATTCTACCTCTGCTGAACTCAGTGCTATGGACTTATGTTTCCTACTACACAGGGAAGTTGTTCCTGATCCCAGACTAAAACAATACCCACTGGTACTTTTCCAATCAACTGAACTTGCAGCCCAATCTACATCAGTAAAACAACTCAACCTAACATCATTGTCATGGGTGTACTTCAATACAAGTTTGATTGTCCCTCGAAGGTACCTAAAAACATGTTTGGTTGTAGCCCAATGTGCCCTCTTTGGTTCCACCATGAAATGACTTAGGGTATTAAAAACATAACAAATGTCTAGCCTTGTATTTACCAGATACATCAATGACCCTATGAGTTGTCTGTACAGCGTGGATCAACTTCATCATCCTCGGATGTGTCAATTTTCCTCTAGTTGGTAATCATTGGAGTGGTCATGGGACTACACTCCTCCATATAAAATCTCTTCAGAATCTCTGTAGTGTATCTTCCTTGACCAAGGAATATCATCCATTCTGCTGCCAAAATTCCGACCCCAGAAAATAGTGCATCCATCCTAGATCCGTCATGTAAAATTATTTAGCTAAATTCTTCTTGCAATCTGTGATGAGCCTTGATGATCCTGTTAAAAACACATCATCCACATACAATACCAGTATTAGTGACTCACTTCCTACTCTTAGATATTATAGATTGGGATCTGCATCGCTTTTTTCGAATCCCATCTTCTTCAGGTAGCTGTCAATCCAACCATTTGAGGCTCTAGAAGCTTGTTGTAGTCCATATAATTCTTTCTTCAGTCTGCACACATGATTTTTTTGATCATGTGTCTCAAAGCCCTCCGATTGTTCTATATAAACTTCTTCTTCTATCACACCATTCAAGAATGTCATCTTGACATCCATCTAGTGAATTTCCCATCACATCTACGCAACAAAGGATATCACAGACATGAGAGATGTGTATCTGGCTACAGGGGTGAAGGTTTATTCATAGTCTGTTCCTTCCTTCTTAGCATACCCCTTAGCCACGACCCTAGCTTTAAATTTCTCGATGTTGTCATCTGCAACATACTTGATCTTGTAGATCCACCTAAATCCTACAATTGATCTCTCGTGCTGTCTGGGTACCACTTCCCAGACATCATTTGTCATGATGGAACTATAATCTTAGACCATTGCATCAACCCACACCTGGTGCTGAACTATTTCCAAAAAACGGGAAGGTTCTCCAAATTGAGCAACTAAGGCTTGATACTTTTCAGGTTGCTTATGCTATCTCTTCTCATTCTGGGGAGTTCTGAAAAAATCCTTTGCATCCTTCAGAATCAGTCGAAGTTCCCTGCTCGTTCTTCCATTGGTAGTGGGTGGATTTACCAGCTCTCCTTATTTCAAATCCTCGGGATATCCATCCTTTGGATCAATATGCCTTGGAGAGGCAACTGAATTTTTTGTTGTTGGTTGTTGGGGCTGTACCAGAGGCTCTTCCTTTGACTACGTTGCAGAAGGCAGCTCTCATGATCTTTTGAAGGCTTTCTCCTCGATGAATTTCACATCTCTTCGCACCACTACTTTCCTGCTCTCAGGAATGTAGATATGATACGCCTTTGTATTCTCATTGTATCCTACTAAATACCCTTTTTCAGCAGTCATCTCCAACTTCTTCCTCTTCTCTCTGGGTATATGATAGTAAGTTGTACTACCGAAGATCCTAAAGTGACTCACTTCAGGCTTGCTGCCAGCGAAGACACTTTCTAGCATGATCTTTCCTAGTGCGGTGTGAGGAGCTCTATTTTGAATGTATACAACTATACTACATGCTTCAACCCATGGGAATTTGGGCATGTCTAGGTCATACAACAAAGCTATGATTTTTTCTTAATTGTCCAGTTCTTCCTTTTTGTCACTCCATTCTGTTCCGGATTGTATGGAGCTATCCATTCTCTTTTGATGCCTTCCCTTGTGTAGAATCCAGTGAATTATTTATATATGTATTCACCTCCATTATCTGATCGCAATACCTTGATCCACTTCCCTATCATACTTTCCACCAGAGCCTTGAACTCTTTAAATCGACTGAATACTTCATCCTTGTTCTTTAAGAAGTAGATCCAGGTTTTCCTAGAATGGTCATCAATGAAGGTGACGAAATATTCGGCACCACTAAGAGCTCTTGTGAACATCGAACCATAGATATATGGGTGTATTAGATCCGACACACCCTTGGACCTATTGTTACTTCCATGATATACTGCCTTGGCATATTTCCCCAATATGCACCCCTTGCAGACATCATCCCGCTTGGTGCTAAATTTAAGAATACATGTGAAAGTCTTCTGGAGAGTTCTCAATGCCCCATGATGCAAGTGCCCCATTCTTGTGTGCCATAGCTCATTCAGATCCGTTTCATATGCACTGCCAACTAGTCCCATTGGGGAATCAAGTTGTAGCTTATACAACTTGTTTATTCTTACCTTGATTTGTGCCTTCTTCTTCCAACTGGGGTGCTTGAGGTAGACTCTATTGCCAATAAAGTAGATGTCATATCCTTGTTTTTGAAGCTGTGACACTGAGAGTAGATTCATCCCCAAACCCAGCACATGTAGTATATTAGTGGCCCAGATTCTATTCCCTGCCTCGGTCTGAAAAACTACGGTACCTTTTCCAATGGGACTGCACTTTGCTTTATTACCCATGGTTATTTTGAAATTCATCTACTGATCTTGGTAGTCAGAAAAATAGTCCTATACTCCCATTATGTGAGCAAAGGATCCACTGTCAATATACCAGGCATATGAGGATGTAGTACTTGATACACTAGCAAAATCTTCCTCTAATCTGGATGCCAATATAGATACATCATGATCCATCTGTTCTATCGTGCTTCTTGCCCCTCCTGGAGAACTGCATGAACCCTTTTGCATTGTCGCCCTGGAGAACTGCATAGATCTTCATTCACTAATAGATGCCCCCTCTCTATTATTCATCTCTGGCTCTGATACCATGTGAAAATTTACAACCAATTGCGGTGATAGATTTATTTCTCCTACTTATTATTTCAATAATTTATTATTCAAAAATATTTCGGCAAATATCGAAATAAATACTACTGCAACATTCAAAATTATATATGCAGAGAAATAAACAATAGAGAACATAAGCACAAGAATCAATCACATGTAAAAAATTATTTTTGGACAATTGTCCCCGGAAAAACCCAATGTGGGAAAACCAGTGTAGCAGATGAAGGTTTTATTAATTCTTCAACAAATGATATCTTTATAGGGAAAATATTCAATACATAAATTCTAAACCACTTGAAACTGAATATCCAGTTTACTTGGACAAATTTTTGACACCTAAAACAACCCCTACAAGCCCCTGCGTTAGTCTACGTGATTCTTTGCGCATTCCGAGTGTTGGACTGCGTGAATCTGTGTGGAGACTATGTGGGGTCTCTGCACTGCAGCCTCAAGCTGCCTCCAATGACCCACTGCTTCTCTCTGACCCTGATATCGATCACCCCTGACCTCCTCCTTCTCCTGAAGCTTCTCACACTGCAAATCTCCCACTAAGATTGAATTCTACATCAGAATGGATCTCCTTCGGGTACTGAGTGTGTGCCTGCATTATTTTTCAAGTGACCCTCAAGCCTTCTTTAATAATATTCATGTTGGAGAACCAATGGCCCAGATTAAAAGATTAATCAAGGGCTAAGATTAAATCTTGACTTGATCTATGATTTTTAGAATTTTCACACTCTGACTTATTAATACCCTTTAATTATTTCATTTCCCTAAGTTTGGACTTAGGGTCTCTATTAAAATGATTAATTATTTTAATAAGTCTTGAACCGAGTGGTATTTCCTCAAATTGTTTCTGGGTTCTTTGGAATGATGTTGTCCAAGCCTCCCTGCAAAGTTTGAGACTTGGAACATTTTTGGATGCTAGAAAAATCAACACCATGTTCTTCATTGTACCCACAAGGGAAAAATCGTTACGGTTGATCAATTTTCATTCTTTTCTCCTGATTCTTCGACTGGAAATGTATCGTATGTTTGGAATACCATTGTTCCTTATGAGAGTGTCGGATCAGTTGTCTTCAAAGACTCGTCATTGATGGGAATATTCTCCCTTTTGCCTCCCAACATTGCTTTAGCAAACACGATTTCATCTGGTCATGATCCCTGGATCATTCTCAGCCCTGACCAGATAGAAATTTTTGGCGAAGTTATGTCGCTTATCCCTGTTGAGTAGATGTATTAGAGCGTCCTTCTAGCTTTGACGGTTACATTCAATTCCAATGATAACTTGTTTTTGTCTCTAGACACCTACTCGAAATCCCCTTGGTTTGGTTCATGGGATTTCAATGATACTTTGAATGAGACATTTTCAATTGATGAGAGTTTATTCAAAGTTATGTCTCTCAAAGAAACCCCTTGTAATGATGGCCATCATCGTTCCTTGTTTCTCCCGAGCCTTGGTGAAATTTCCACTTTTATGGAAACTTGTGTTTCCCCTAAATCGACTCGACCACTTTAGAATCCTATCTTGGTTCATGATGTCCTATCTGAAGGAAACATGGGCAAAATTTCAACCACCATTCTGATCAACATCTCTATCAAACCAGGGATTTTTGAGAATATTCATGTTGAGGCTTCTTATTCTCTTGATGAGATCAATATTTACACTGCCCTATTCAAATAATTTTGTGATTTCTTTACCTGCTCATATGAATAAATGTCAAGCATCGATCCTAGTATCGTGGTTCACGATATTCCTACCTATCCAAACTCGAAACCTGTTCGTCAACATCCCCGTCCGGTGCACCTAAGAAAGGAAGCTTCCATAAAGGGAGAAATTGAAAAAATTCTCAAAGCTTGCTTCATCTATCTTATACCTTTGACAAAATGGGTCTCTAATATTGTTCCTATTACCAAAAATAAAGAAAATATTTGTGTTTGTCTTGATTACTATGATATCAATCGGGCTTGTCCTAAAGATAACTATCCCACTCCTTTTGTCGATAAGATAATTGATTAATGTGCCAGGAGTGAAATATTTTCCTTTATGGATGGTTTTTCTGGTTACAACCAGTTGAACATTCTCCCTGTTGATCAACATAAAACCACCTTTATCTGTCCTAAGGGGCCATTTGAATACAAAAATATCCCTTTTGGCTTGAGAAACGCTGGTGCTACATTCCAACGAGCTATGTCTTATCATTTCACGATATTAAGAATGTATTCCCTTGATGCTCTTCCTTCTCATTCTACGAAATTTGAAGATCATCCCGCTCAAATTCGAGTGATATTTCTTTGATGTCGACAATATAACATTCGATTGAATCCTCACAAATATGTCTTCAACGTTGAATTGGTTCGTCTCTTAGGATTTGTGGTTTCTAAGGAAGGCATGCGGATTGATCCGTTGAAAATCGAGGCTATGATTAATTTTCCTCCTCCTTCTACTATTTATCAATTGTAGAGCTTGCAGGGGAAACCACTCTTTCTCTGTCATTTTGTCCTGAATTATGCTGAGCTTGCTAAAGGATTTACTTGTATGTTTAAAAAAGGGATCTCATTTATTTGGGATGAAATTTCTCAATATTCTTTTGATGCTTTAAAGACTGCTCTTGTTAGTGTACCTTTGTTGCATCCCCCTGATTATCGACGTGATTATTTCGTATATTTAGCCACTGCCGATGACACCATTGGCATGGTGATAGTTCAGGATGAAGATGACGAGAAGGAGAAAATTATCTACTACTTGAGTCACAATCTCTTTGATGCTAATACATGTTACGCTCATGTAGAGAAGCTCATTCTGGGAGTTGTCCATGATGTCCAACGCTTTCGCCATTACAGTATCCTACACAAAAATATGATGATTTCTGATTGTAACCCCATGAATTTTATCCTGAATCATTAGTTACTTGGGGGAAAATACTTGAAATGGATTATTATCTTGCAAGAGTTCGATTTAGAATTCTCTAAAGCTAAATTGAATAAATATTTAGTTTTTGCTGAGTTGATTTGTACTCTTCCATCTACAGTTCCGCCCACTCCTTTTACTGAGATGATTCCAGATGAATCACTCTTTCTCATTAGTACTCTTGATCCATGGTATGGTGATATCATTATCTATCTCTAGACCCAAAATTTTTGACCAAATTTATCTCACTCTGAGCGACGCCGAATCTATCACTTGTCCCAACCTTATCAAATCATTGGGGATATTCTTTATTGTATAGGTTTAGATTATGTCCTTCATCTATGTTTGACACTTGAGGAAGCTAATAAAGTCTTAAATGACTGTCACTTGGGGGTATGTGGCAGTCATATGTCTGGTTACGCCACTACTTAAAAGATTCTGCGCACAGGTTATTTCTAGCCGCCCATTTTCAAGGACTGCATCCTTTCTGTTCAAAAATTTCATGACTACCAGATATATTCTCGCAAATAAAGTGCCCCACCTGCACTTTACCTAGGTTTTACCATCGAACCTTTTGAAAATTGGGCATCGAATTCATTTACTGGATGTCGCTTGGCTTGGGGGGGGGGGGGGGGGG
>JAXQQM020065728.1:0-61789 GCA_034641835.2 Pinus albicaulis | reverse complement strand
TGCAGTCAAAATGTAGAAATTTGAATAACTGATATATTATTCACCGAGATTCTCCTGATCACATACTATTTTATCTTCATGCACAATACAGAATCTCTTCTACCATTGATCATTAATTGCGGAAATAAAAACAATCGCATGCGCACATTAAAACCATAAACAATCACACATATGAACACAGTATTTCATGGGAAAGCTTAAATCTGAAAACCCCAACTATCTATATATTATATGTCATGGAGATCATGTAAAAATCATAGTACAAAGCTCCTCACAAGCTTTCAGCACCACCTCCAATTGCTACACACTATCAAGCTAGAGCTAGCAAAACACATGCTCCAATCTTTTTCCACTTGATAGCCAACCTCTATTGCGTAATCAATGCTATGGGATGGATCATTAAATAACATAAACCACCTGGCTTGTATTGCGCAATCCTCATGGGATTCTCCACCTATCTGTGTGTTGCAAATAGCAACTGTATAGTCACAACTGATAGTTAACCTGCTCTTTCACCTATCTCTACACTGGTCTCCACTGAAACTGTTCATGCACTGAAGTTAACTGATGCATTCTTTAGTTGATTAATGAGTTTATAATTAGTGAATTAATTAATAATTAATTCACACCACTCTCACTAATTGTATCAATTAGTTAAACTGAATACAAATAGCTCAACTATGTTTAGATTAGTTAAACCGAATACAACTCCACTAACTTCCTCAATCAACTCCACCAAACTCTGTCACATGAGTTCTAACTGAAGTCTTCATGCAATAGCTTCACTTAACCCTTAGGAATAGTGTAATTCCTTCTGTCATCTCATGTGCCACATCTGTGCACTTAACTGAAGTGCTCCAAGAGAATAAGATAATGTTTATAGTCCAAATATTATTAAGAGCTAATAATATTCGACATATCTATTTTTAGACTGGCAATCTAAAAATAGATTCCGCCCAGTATGTCTAAAAAAAGAAGTCCATCTATTTTTTCCGACTTGACCAACCATCCACAAATAGCATCCTGCAACTCATAGAACATGATCCATATGTCTAAAAAATAGACATAGTCTAAAAATAGACTTTGCGCCAAAAATAGCCTGCGGGCCCACTTAGTGAAGGCGACTCCTTTCCACTAAGCTCATCATCTTGTTGCAATCGCAACACTCCCTCTCAACAAGATAAGGATTATCTGCAACCCCTATCCTATCCCTGTGGTATTCGAATTTGCTCCTGGTGAGCGCCTTCGTCAAGATATCAGCATCCTGATCCTCTGTGGGAATGTATGAAAGTAACATGATCTTCCGCTGCACACAATCTTTGATATGATGATACCAGATGTCAATGTGTTTAGATATATCATGAAATAGTGGATTAACCGAGACTTTAATGTAACTCTGATTATCACAATAAAACATAGTAGGATCCAAGTGTGAACCGAACAACCCGACCAGGATCTTCCTCATCCATATAGCCTCGCATGCAGCCAAACTTGCTGCCATATACTCGGCCTCTGCAGAACTGACTGCCACGGATCTCATCTTCCTGCTGTACCAAGAAACTGCTGTTGACCCGATACTGAAAATCCCTCCAGATGTGCTCTTTCTGTCCGTTGGGCTCCTTGCCCAATCTGCATCCGTGAAGCCACACAGCTTCACCTCATCCGACTATCTGTACCATAATCCATATCCCGATGTACCTCTGAGATATCTCAATACATGCTTGCCTACCTTCCAGTAAAGCTTGGTAGGCTTAACCATAGCTTGTGAAAGTTGGTTAACAACATAACATATGTCGGGTCGTGTATTAACCAAATACATAAGCGACCCCACCAACTGTCGATAAACAGTGGCATCCACTACCTCCGCTGAAGTAGCATCCTCCTTCCTCCATCCACCAGAAAGAGGAGTATCAACAGGCTTGCAGCCATGCATGTTGAACTTCTCCAGTATCTCCTAGGCATACTTACCCTGAGAAACAAACAATCTACCACTGCACTGCCAAATTTCCAATCCCATGAAATAATGAAGGAGGCCCAAGTCCTTCATCTCAAACTCCTTTGCAAGATTATCCTTGCATGAGTGTATCAACAGTTCATCACATGTCAAAATAAAATCATCTACATAAAGTACAATGATCAGCAACTTACCCTCCACCACAATCTGGTATAGGTTAGGATCCGCCTCACTCTTGGAGAATCCAAGTCCGGTGAAATAACTGTCTATCCATGTGTACCAAGTACGAGGTGCTTGTTTCAACCCATACAGCGCTCTCTTGAGCCTGCACACATGCGACTCACTGCTGAAGATCTTGAAACCTTCGGGCTGCTCTATGTACACCTCCTCCTCAATGACTCCGTTGAGGAATGCAGTCTTCACATCCATCTGATGAATGTGCCACCCCATCTGCGCTGAGAGAGTAAGAATCGTCCTCATAATTGATCCCCTCAATCTGTGAAAAGCCTTGGGAAAAAAATCTTGCCTTATACTTCTCCACACTCCCATCAGCTGCCTGCTTCACTTTGTAGATCCATCTCTAACCCACCACTGATTTCCCCTCCAGCCTTGGGACAATCTCCCATGCACTGTTTCTGACAATCGAATCATACTTTTCCACCATGGCATCTACCCATGCGGGGTCCTCCACAACTTCCTCGAAAGAGGATGGCTCTATCACGATACACTTGCTCATAAGAGCCATGTATCCAGTATACCAGTCAGGTGACTGTCTCTGTCTACATTGTGATGTAGGTGCTCCTACAACCTTCTCTACATCTTGAGCTAGTCGCTCAACTTCTGTAGTGTGCTTCCGCCCTCTGATGGTTGGCATTGCCTGAGTGGTCTCTTCCACTCCATGAACCTCATCTTGTGGCTGATCCACATCCTGAGACTCATCCTTAGGAACTAATAGCTCCTCATCTACATGCAAGTGTGGCTCCCTCTCAAGCGAACACTTCATGGCTTTCTCCTCATTAAATTTGATATCCCGTCGCACAACAGTCTTGCGACTGTCTGGAAAATACACACGATAGTTGTGGGGCGTATCAGTGTACCCCAAAAATATCCCAACCTTTGCAGTTGGCTCCAGCTTCTTCCTGGCATCCTTCGTCACATGAATGTAAACAGGTGAACCAAAAATCCTCAAATGGGAAATATCAGGCCTCTTACCAGGAAACGCCTCCTCGGGTGTACTCATGCCAAGTATCCTGTGAGGACAATGGTTCTGCACATATACTGTAGTATTGCATGCCTCAGCCCACAAGTGTATGGGAAGGCCCTGATCATGCAACATCGCCCATGCAGCACCCACGATCGTTATGTTCTTCCGCTCAACAGCCCCATTCTGCTGTGGGTTATGAGGTGCTATGAGCTCTCTTCGAATTCCTTCTATGCTGCAAAAGTCCTTGAATTCGCCATAGATGAATTCACCACCACTGTCGCTCCTAAGAGCCTTCACCTGCTTCCCCGATTCTTTCTCAACTAGTGCCTTGAACTCACAGAACTTTGAGTATGTCTCGCTCTTCTTCTGCATGAAGAAGATCCAGCATTTACGAGAAAAATCATCAACAAATATCACATAATACCTATGCTTTGCTGTCGAAGCGGCTGAGAAAGGTCCACACACGTCTGTGTGAATTCTCTCAAGGATCGTCGTGGCGCGACTATCCTTCTCGTGAAAGGTGGCTTTCACAAATTTTCCCAAGGTACATCCCTTTCACTAATCTGACTGTGCAAGAGTACCCTTAGGAAGCACAGTAGAAATCTTCTACAGTATCTTCAAAGCTCCATGGTGAAGGTGGCCCAATCTCCGATGCCACAACTCACCGTCATCCCGGCTCACCACTCCTTATGCCTTGCTTGCCATTGTTGTGCATCCATCTACCTGAAATTGATAAAGGTTATTAACTCGAACCCCTATCCTTCGAGTCTCACCAGTTGCCTTACTGCACAGGAAAGCCTTTCCCTCGCTAAAGACAACATCATATCCCTTGTCTTCTAACATCGCCACAGAGATAAGATTCTTCTTCAATCTTGGAACATGCATCACTTCCTTCAATACGAAGGGTTTACCAGACTCCCTCTCAAAGGAAATGGTACCGATACCGGTCGCACTATATCTACCATCATCGCCCATCTCGATGTGCACTTCAAGATCTTTCTCATCCAGATCAGTAAACAAATCTCGATCTCCTGTCATGTGAAAAGACACACCACTGTCAAGAAACCACACTGAACCCGTCACACTTGAGACCAAGCATGTGATCAGCAAAAAATCCAGCTCAAACTGTGAGGCTAAGGCCTCTCCAGCTGTAGTCCCATCAGCCTGCTTATTTTTCTTCTTCTGTGGACAATTAGTGGCGTAATGTCCGTGTTGGTGACAGTGAAAGCATTTCACCTTGGGCATGTCCTGCTTCTTGCCTTTCGCACCGGAATGAGAAGCTTTCTTGCTCTTCCCCTTCTTTGCTTTGGCAGCCAAAGTGAAATTATTTTCATCAGAGTTCTTTGATGAAGATCCGTCCCTGGTACTCCGCCTTATCTCCTCTTGCACAAGATCCGACCAAAGTCGCTCCCATCCTGGCAATTTCTCCCGACCATTGACAGAGTCCTAATAGGAATGCCAACTCTTCGGAAACCCAAGGAGAGCCAAGCTCACCAAGTCCTCGTCATCAATAGTCACCCCCACACTTCCCAGCTCATCCCTACATTGGATGAACTTCGTGAGGTACTTGGGCATATTGTCGCCTTTCTTCATTTTTATGTTCCTGAGTTTATCCTTGAGCGCCAACTTCCTCTGGTCGCTCTTGCTTTGAAATAAATCTGTCAAAGCTTTCCACATCAATAATGGAGAAGCCTTACCATGAAGGCTGGACACTATGTGATCCTTCACACCTTCCAACAGAATCCTTCGACACTTTGCTGTCTTCTTTTGCCATGCGTCAAGTACGGCAGCATCACTAGAAGTAGGTTTTGGAACTTCTGCATCTATAAACTCCTTCAACCCATTGTCATCCAGCACTGCCTCCATCCTATCCTTCCATGCAATATAATTCAAGCTGCCCTCAAGGGCATACTCTAATCACAATCCGTTGAAAGACATCTCAACTTCGACACCAAGAAAACACTGCTGCAAATTCGAATTCCACCAACACAAAACTCAATCGCTTCAATGTTTTGCAATTGCTCCAATGATCAATATCGCTCTGATACCATGTATAAATTTGAATAACTGATATATTATTCACCGAGATTCTCCTTATCACACACTATTTTATCTTCATGCACAATACAGAATCTCTTCTACCATTTATCATTAATTGCGGAAATAAAAACAATCGCATGCGCACATTAAAACCATAAACAATCACACATATGAACACAGTATTTCATGGGAAAGCTTAAAGCTGAAAACCCCAACTATTTGTATATTATATGTCATTTAGATCATGTAACAATCATAGTACAAAGCTCCTCACAAGCTCTCAGCACCACCTCCAATTGCTACACACTATCAAGCTAGATCTAGCAAAACACATGCTCCAATATTTTGCCACTTGATAGCCAGCCTCTATTGCGTAATAAATGCTATGGGATGGCTCATTAAATAACATAAACCACCTGGATTGTACTGCGCAATCCTCATGGGCTTCTCCACCTATCTGTGTGTTGCAAATAGCAACTGTATAGTCACAACTGATAGTTAACCTGCTCTTTCACCTATCTCTGCACTGGTCTCCACTGAAACCGTCCATGCACTGAATTTAACTGATGCATTCTTTAGTTGATTAATGAGTTTATAATTAGTGAATTATATAATAATTAATTCACACCGCTCTCACTAATTGTATCAATTATTTAAACTAGATACAAATAGCTCAACTATGTTTAGATTAGTTAAACTGAATACAACTCCACTAACTTCCTCAATCAACTCCACCAAACTCTGTCACATGAGTTCTAACTGAAGTATCCATACAATAGCTCCACATAACCCTCAGGAATAGTGTAATTCCTTATGTCAGCTCCTGTGCCACATCTGTGCACTTAACTGAAGTGCTCCAATAGAATAAGATAATGTTTAGAGTCTAAATATTATTAAGAGCTAATAATATTCGACATATCTATTTTTAGACTGGCAATCTAAAAATAGATTCCGCCCAGTATGTCTAAAAATAGAAGTCCATCTATTTTTTTCCGACTTGACCAACCATCCACAAATAGCATTCTGCAACTCATAGAACATGATCCATATGTCTAAAAAATAGACATAGTCTAAAAATAGACTTTGCGCCAAAAATAGCCTGCGGGCCCACTTAGTGAAGGCGACTCCTTTCCACTAATCTCATCATCTTGTTGCAATCTCAACACAAAACTAGAAACCGAAATAACTTTGACAAACTGAAATGACTAGCTAAACAGAAAATGACTTTGACTCGAAAACTAACTTGAATTTTTGAAATTTTTAAAAGAAAAACATCAACTGATCATAGAAGTCTCATGGCCTTCTCCTCAGTCTCCAAACTTCTGTAACGAACTCCTTATTCTTTGAAAGCAAATAAAAGTGATATTTACAATGAAAGTGAACCTTTTTCTTCAAGATCAGGTAAGGTAATGTTTGAGGAACGTACCATTCACTGGTCCTCCCATAATTTCCTGCCCATCAAGATATTTTAAAAAAATGTCTTCGTACCCCTTAACGTTGTAATCTTGTAAGGAACTTTCCATAGGTTATCAAACTTACCATGCTTTCATTTGTCTTCATTTCAGGAATCCCATCGAAGAACAACATCTCCCAATTTGAAATCATCAGCTTTGGTATTCTTGTCATAGATCTTCTTGATTTTCTCCTAAAGTTTTGAAGTGTGATTGAAAACATATTCCCTTGACTGTTGTGAATGAATCATTTGAATGATTCTTCATTGGATGTCATTTGGCTTGTTAGTGTCAGTTTTTGCATCCTTCCACCAATGATCAAATAAACTCTTTCATGTCATGTCAGGGTCCTATTTTGAAATTTTTGTCATTCCATTCGGTCATCATGCAAAAATTTATTCACTTGGTGTAGATTTAGGTATATTTTCACTCCTTTTAAAATTGTGTAACATGTTGGCTCATTTCACCAATTTGTTGAGTGTACCATCAATCATGAAGTGTCATCATCATTTCAGTCATTTTCATCATGGTCTCATTCAGTTAAAGTCTCCATTAGGTCTTAGGGTTTTCAGGGTCATCAAATCACCATTTCATTGCATAAAGCCTAAAAAATGAAGGAGTGCTAATAAGTAACTTTCATCAGTAATTTTGATTTATAAATTTGATTTTAGAGCAAAATGTAATTTTATTTTCCTAATTTGTAATAAGTTCTCAGAGTTCCAAGTAGCTGCACACTCAAAATTCCATCATCGAATAAGCCAAAGTTCCAAAAAGTCAATCAGTGTTCCTAAGCCATCAAAATATGAATTTCAACGATCTAATTCAGAAGTTAAAATATAAAGAGCAGTGTAAAGTCAATTTCAGGAAAGGAAAGGTGGGTCCCAAGTTTGTTTAATGACATTTCTCCAAGTATAAAGGCTCTCAAATACCAATAAGAAATTCATTTGCATCTTCAAAGCATCGAGCTGTCAGCCTCCCAAGAAAAAAATGATTTTTTCCTTCAGAAAATTGAATTATGGGTCATTTGCTGCACTTTTTCCACAAGCACTGTGCTTTTGCAGGAGACCACACTGCAATTTTTCCAAAGGCACTACGCTTTTTCCAATTGCTCACTGCACTTTTTCTCTATACGCTGCGCTTTTTGCGGAAGGGAGCCACAATCCCTAATATTCATTGCAGAGGTTTTCATCATCAGTTTAGGGTTTCTACAATTATTTCAAGTAAGTGGCGCCTCCATAGACCCTCCTTTTAGCTTGTGGTATCAAATTCATGGTGTATACCCTCCATTACATTTTATGTCGTGTTTTAAGAAATTGAAACCCTAGCTCATAATTTACAAACTTAATTACTCTCTCTAGGACCCATTCACCTTCCCTACACCCTAAATCACTCCCCACTACCCATACATTTACTCATTTCCCATTCTGAAGCCCTATTTCCTAAACCCTACCACCCTAGTTGTGCTTTCCTAGGCAGCTAGACACTTCCCTGTAATACAGATTTCCTACCCTATTTCCCTAACTTATTTCACACTCCAGTTACTTCCCTAAACTCCCAAATCCCTTCCTATATTCCCTCAAAATTTTCCTTGCCATTCACAATCTCCTAACCCTACATTCCTACTCCCTTTCCCTTCCCCTTCTTCCCTAGGGTTTTCAAAGACAAACTAAGAATAATGGAGGAAGAAAGAAACATAGTAGAGGAGGAGAGAAATGCCACAGAAGAGGACAAGAAGAAATATAACAAAGGAGGGAGGATTTTGAGATTAGAGCCAATAGAAACTAGGGAATTAATAACATCACCCTTACTTGTCAGATTTTTTTAGCATGTAGGTTGCTTTGAATTTTGTGAGAAGGTAAAAGAGTCCAAAGTCATCCTACTTTGACCAGGGTTTTCATCAACAACCTCCAAAACTACCAAGTGATTATAGCAGGGGTGACTTTTACCATTTCCACTAACATAATTGTAGCAACAACAGGGATACCCAATGTGGGTGAAAAATGGTTTAAGACTAATGATTTTGATGCCCAGCGGTATGAGCCTTACCTCAAGGCACCCTACAAAGATAACATCAAAAATTTCTTTCCTTTTGGTCAGTTGTTGAACAGATTTTCCCCCATGATGAAAATCATCATGAAATACTTCACTTTTGAGGGTAGATTCTCTAGATTATACAACTATCACATCAGGTTTCTTATGCATTTCACCAGGGTGAAATTGCTCAACCTCCCCTACTACTTGTATAGAAGCATTGACAAAATGGCCTACATAGTTTAAAACAGATATTTTGAGCTTCAGATGAACATTCTCTTCCATCATTCTTTGATCAAAATCATTGTCCTTCACCACCTCAATTAGTTGAAAATAGAATGGGAGACTTTCATTGAGGCTGATGTCTTCACTATAGGACCAAGTCAACCTGCTAGACCTATTCCACCAACAACATCATTTTCTCACAGAAGTACTAGGCAATTTAGCAGGGCTACATTGAAAGAGGCCAAAGAGGTCAAAGAAACCAAACATGTCAAAACCTACCAGAGGGGACCTAGGCAAGTGTTTTCTCTACTTGGAAGGGGCCTTCCCTTCTTCATAAAAAAAGTAGGGAAATCAAAAGCAAAAAGAAGCATTTGTTCAAGAGGAGGAATACCTTCATGAGGAAGAAAGAGATTTTGACTTGGTGGAATTGGATGTCCAATATAATCATGAGGCCTCAAACCTAATAATCAAAGATAAATATGCCACAATCAAATAATTTCAAGACAATATGGCCAAAGCACAATTTGAAATATCCTCCCTTTAACAAGAAAACAAGCCGCTGAA
Source organism: Pinus albicaulis (assembly GCA_034641835.2). Classification (NCBI taxonomy): domain Eukaryota; kingdom Viridiplantae; phylum Streptophyta; class Pinopsida; order Pinales; family Pinaceae; genus Pinus; species Pinus albicaulis. The sequence goes on along the minus strand of JAXQQM020065728.1, from coordinate 52,320 downwards.
AGACAAGCATGTACTCATGGAGTTAGAGCTGCTAAAGGCAAAGAGACAAGACACCAAAGTTAAAGAAGTGATGGAACCTGATGAGTCTGACCATGATGAGACTCAAACCACCAAGACAAGACCAAAACCAAGATGTCTTAAGAGAGCTTTAGTGCAGGATAAACATGAGGCAAAGCAACTCAGTTTTGAGGAAAGAATTGCAAAGGAAATTGATGATGACAGAGAGGTGTGGCTTGACAGAGTTAACATACACCTTGAGAAGCTCCTCCATAAAACCAACAAGGAAAATGAGATGCTTATACATATGGCCAACAGATACATCACTAGAAACAAGATTTGTAACGTCAGGATCAAGCAGTTGAAGGAGAAACACAAGCAAACCCTAATCAAGCATAAGAAGGAGGAAAAACTTGAGATACTTTTTGATGCCTCCTTGATTGCTTGAGACACCTCATCAACAATTCATCTACCAATTTTGAATAATTTTGGGCAAGTTTTCAATTTTTTGGGAATTTATGCAAATTTTGATAGAATTTTTACATAGTGAGTGTGCAAAAAGTGCAATGTGGGCCACGTTGTGCTTTTTTTGGAGGCCTCCAAATGAGAAATGGTTTGCATATTTGGATTCATAAGGATGTCTACATACAGTTTTAACTATTTTCACTCACAAAATAGAGCTTTTGACAGTTAGAAATGGCAAAAAACCACTCAAAAACCACCTTTTTGCCTCCTTTTTCCGACCTTTACTGCACTTTTGGAGCGGTCTTGGGAGATTCAATTTTTTAGGAGCTTCACTCAACCATTTTTAGTTATTGAGGACAGTTTTGACAACTAGCTTGGAATCGATTTCCAATGAGCCATCTTGGGCCCAATTTGGACTTTGGGAAGGCAGTCAAAAATCAATTTCAAGGCCCATGTTACACTTTTTCCCACGCACGCTGCGCTTTTTGCAGTTCTCTGTTTTCTTCAGAATTTTCGAAATTTCTTAGTTGATGGATGGATTCAATGAATTTTTACTGATTTAATGATGAAATTTAAATGTAATTACGTCATAAATAGTTATTAGAGGTGTATACATCATGTACAAATGTAATTTTGGTCAAAGTGAATAAGTTTCATGAATGATAGGGATGAGTTGGCTAACCTCCCTAATCACTAGGATTCTAGTTGAGCACTTTGGGGATCAGCTCCACAATTCAGGAATTCGATCCTTGAGAGTGGGATAAGTATTTTTTGGTCTATATATTTCATTTCCTTTCTCATTTCAAGGGTTGGATGTTGTATAATTTTATCATTGAACATTATTGTAATCAGATTTTTGGCAAGAAATAACAGACTGAGTTGCAACTATTTTGATGGGATACCTATGGTAATGTGATTTGACATTTTTTCTTCTTATTTTTTGTAAATGTGTGAATTTATTTTGATTTCATATTCATGCCATCTCTGAATGTAATTGATTCCTAAGTCAGAAATACATAATTCATTAGCTTATGCTCTGTTTTGGAGGAATATTTACAGTTTTGTTTCATCTTTCTTCTAATTGAAAAGAATTCATTTTCCCAATGCTATTTTCTAAAACCCTATCATTCTAGACCACTCCATCAAGATACCTTAATGTGTTAATCTACGTACCTACCTTGCCCCATCAAATATCTGCAATTTTGATCCTTATTTTCCTTGACCTAGTTTCTTCTCTGACCTATTCACCATCCAACACCTCAAATTCAATCAAACAAACCCTAGTGTTACTATACCTAACCTAAAATCCTCTTTATCTATTCATCTTGGTTGTGATCTTGTGGAGAGATCCATCTCATGCCTAGTAGGGCTAGCTAATTGGAGAAAGATTGGTCTGTGGTTACCTTTGTTGTTCTCTTTCAGCCTCAGAGATCCAGTGGATTGATAAGATGGCTAACTATCAATCTCTTGTAGAATTTTCATCACCAACACTGCTAAAGAAGTGGGAAACACTGTGTCGACACCATACACTAGTTGGAAAGTTGACATGCTTATTAATCTCTTCGTGTTAACTTTATCCGCCCATAGAGCATTTATGGGTTTTTTGTGCCAATTTATTTTGTTCTCTTGGAACAATTTCTTGATTATGTTCACCAATGATTTGTTTGATGATTCAACCAACTCGTTGCCTTGAGGATAGTATGTTGTAGAATTCCTGAGTCTTATGTGATATTTGTCACAAAATTCTATCATATTTTTTTACTTAAAGGCGGCTGCATTGTCTGTGATAATTTTCTGTGGGCAGCCAAAACAAGATAGAATATTTCTCTCCAAAAACTAAATAATAATGGTGTATATAGCTTGCCTCGTGGGGATGGCCTCAATCCACTTTTTGAAGTAATCGGTGGCAGTCGGTATCCACTTATTTTGAGCTGATGATGGAGGATGGATCTCACCAATGAAATCAAGCCACAACTGCTGGAAGGGTGCTTGAACTACAATTGGTTTCAAGGGCAGCGGTAAGAGCTTTCTCTTTCCCTGAAAAATTTTGCATACATGACAACTCATGATAGTTTTATAAACATCAGAAAACAAACTTGGCCAATAAAATCCATCCCTCAGTATCTTGTTTGTTGTATTCTTCTAGAAAAGATGACCATGACAATCACCTTTATGAAATTCCTTCATCACCTTATCCACTTCACCTTCTACCAAACAGTTCACCAAAATTATGCTCGCGTCTTTCTAATACAAAACATCATTAATAATGAAATACTTAAGAGCATTCAACTTCAGAGACCTACCTTTACTGCTAGGCAAGTCGGGAGGAGGATTCAAATGTTGCAACACATGAAAAATATCAGCATACCATGGTGATGAAGTAAAAAATTCAGATACCTGAGGTAATGAATCAACCTCTTTCTCCTTAGATAATGCAACAATGAAATTGATGTCCAAGGCATGAAGTTTGAGTCTACCATGAGCTTAGCCAAGCCTTTTCCTTTGATCAGTTTTGTAGGTTTGATTTCCAAGTCATACTCCAACATGGCAGCTATCCACTTGCCACGCTGACCTTCAGGATCATTATGTGTTAGCACATATTTGACAACAGTGTTTGGGACATATGAAAGAACATGAGAGTTAAGAATATAGACTCGAAAGTACTGCAATGCTTTAACTAGCACCAAGGCCTTTTTTTCAATGATATTGTACTTCAAGGCTACATCTCCTATGGTTCTACTGAAAAAGGCGATGGGTTGTTCTGTTTTCTGATCTTTCTTTTACATAAGGAAAAAAACTAGAGTATGTTCAGAAGCAAAGGAAAAAATTATGAAATAAAGTGTATAATCTAGGCTGATAAGAATAGGAGCATGAGAAAATGAAAACTTAAGTTGATTGAAAATTTTCTCTGCCTCATCAGACCACGTCACCTCGTTGTCTTTCTTCAACATATCAGTAATTTTTCTTAAATGTTCAGCAAGGTTAGGAATAAACCTTCTCAAGAAATTGATTTTACCATTGAATGACTGGATTTCCTTCTCGCTTCTAAGATATTCCAAATTCTGAATTTATTCAATCCTTGAAGGATCTATTTGGATGTCATCTTTAGATATGATATGACTAAGAAATTTCCCTTCTTCCATAGCGAAAAAAATTCTTCTTTAGATTCAACGATATGCCAAATTTTCCGCACTTCAGAAAAAATACCTTCAAAATCTACAAGTGCTCTTCATCCATCTTGGAAAAAATTGTGATGTCATCAAGGTAAATTACCAAAAATACATCCTTTACATTGGCAAACGCGATATCCATTGCTCGCTGAAGTGGCAAGAGAATCAACAATAACATTGTTGTCCCTTGGAATCAATGACAAAGTATATTCAGTGAAGGACGTGAGGATGTCTAACACTGCATTGTGGTAATATTTCATGCTAGGATGCGTGTCCTGGTATTCCCCTTTGACTTAGTTTATCACCAATTCAAAGTCGCCATACACAGACATTTTCTTGGCACCTAATTTCTTTAGAATATTCAGACCGGCTATCAAAGCCTCATATTATGTTTCATTGTTTGAACAATCAAATGAAAATTTATAAGAAGTCATTCGAACATTAAGAGGAATTTTAAATGAATTATTCATGGGGTTGTGAATCCACATTCCAATTCCATCTCCTTCCTTACTTAAGGCTCCAACGAAATCCATGGTCCACAAGCCACTTTCTTCGTCTAGAAGCTGATTTTGATGACTAATCTTGACTAGTTGTTTGAGAAAGGTCTATTGTACCAATAGGTTTTGCTTATTTCACTGTTTCATCTCTATTTTTGGCTGATGCACTTGGCTCCAAGCCACTTGGCATATTTTCTTGTTTTTCTGCACTTAAATTTTAAAACAGAATTTGAAAATTCTGAGTTTTCTGCTTTTTCTTCCATCAAAATTCTGAAGATGTTTAAAAATAATCATTGAATAAGATAAAAGACTCTAAATCCATGTGAAAAACATGTATGGGGTGATTATTGGGCTTTTATTTTCTAATGATCATGTACGTCATCTTATTTTCCAAGTATAGTTTTTTTACTTGCCCAAAGACTGGTATAGTAGCATAGGAAAAGTCGAGCTGCAAGGTGCCTCTAAGTTTTTCTCCCCATAACTAGGAGAGTAGCATTCCATATCTGGGAGGGATATCAACTATAAGAACGTCCGTGAGGACATTCTTGGTTGTAATTTCTCTAAAGAGACCACTAGATCTTTAATGAGACCAAGAAATTTAACCCTTCTTGAATAAAAATAGTAAAGGTCATGGTAGCACTAGCACATTTTCCCCAATTTCTGATGGCCAAAATGTCGCTCTCGAGACACATAGGCGTAAAAAGTGTGACACTTTGAGGGGAGGAAAAATGTGGTTTCTCCTAACGTCGAACTTCTGGCACTTGACTTAAACATTGGTAGAGCGGCACTAGCTCTAATGTTTTTTGTTGGTGTCACAATTTTGACATTCCAAATTTTTCGTCACTTTTCCGACGTTGCATGAATCATTGCTCTTCCAATGAACAAAATCATCGCTAGTCCGACGAGTCTAAACATCGCTAGGCTGGCATTGCACCGACGTTTCATGACTCGTCGCTAGTCTGATGAAGCACCGACGGCTCTAGACGTTGGAATACCGACGACAAAAAACTTAAAAAAACAAAAAAACAAAACGTCGCTAGACTGATGGCCAAACTATTGCTAGACTGACGGAAAAAACCCTTTAAAAAAAAACGAATCGTCGCTAGACCAATGGCTAAATTCTTGCTAGACCAACAGAAAAAACCTTTTTTAATAAAAATGAACCATCTCTAGACCGACGACTATCCTCATTCCTCTCAACAAACTATCCAGCAAATTTTTTTCTTCCCTTGCTCGCACTTTCAGTTATAGCAATCACATGCAATGTGACTTTGTAGTAATAACAAATCACATCCATGTCTGTTGATTACTCCTCAGATTTATCAGCATTATGCTTCTTATGTTCTCCTTTTTCCATTGCTTTGCGATGAAATCTTTCTCAATATCTCTATTTAGCGTGTGTTATGCATGTTCTTCTGTCACCAACATTTCTCCACACTCCAGGATTTTTGAGCATCAATGTAAGTGCTTGATGTGTCACATTGAAATTGGTGACAAAAGGATGAAACACATTTGTCAATTTATTGACTGTCAAGCAAACAAGATATATCTCATTAACCTTGTCTCCTACAACAATGTTGATTTTACTTGTCTAGAATGTCTTTCAGGAACTTTGCAAGTGTTTTTCCGTCATCTTTAGCGCATAAAGTTGTTTCTAGAGGAAAAATTAATCTTGCTAAGGTTTATTCTTTCATACAAATTCTGCAATATAGCCCAAATTGTGTTTGTTGAGACTAAACTCTTTATTTTAGGTATAATGGGATCCACAATCAAAGAATACAGAATATATCTTGTAACTATAGCCTTCCACTTTTTTTTATTTTGAATCTTCAGTGTTATTTAATCACCCTCAACCATCTAGACTAGTGTTTGATGCATCAACAGATTCAGGATTTAAACTTCCTAATCCTATATTTCTTTCCATCTAATTTTATTTTACAAAGAGGCTTGCTCATCCTTGTGGATATTGTTGTGCAGCACAAAATAATGCTCTTGTAAATATCCTTACTTGTTACTCCCTATCCATGTTGTTGTGCGTCAATAGATTTTTCAAATCTCTAGAACAAATCCACTTTATTCTACCCCAACTCCAACTTCTAAGATCAGCAACTCTAAAACCTATTGGCCCTACCAATGTGCAGGATCAAAAAAGTCGAATGGCTATGCTCCACATGTTGAAAATATTTGGGTTACTAGTGCAGCAGAGAAATTTGCTTTTCTTTATTACAATCCAGCTCAAAACATCAAGCATAGAACCAATCAACACTCTACACCACGCTGATCAGCACGACAAATATGAACCATGAGACCATTGCGCTACACCTAATCATGCCAAACAACTCTGATACCACTGCTATAATGAACAATAGAGCAATACTTATGACTACACTCTTCTAACTCTAACACATAAGACCTTATATTTTCAATGTTAATAAAATCATAGATGGAAAGTACATATCTATAGAGTAAAGTTCACTGATAATATAAAACATGAAGAGTTAAATATAAATACTCCATTAAAAAAATTTAGTTTGACTTTTACCATCTAACAGCTAAATGTAAGAAGCAACTAATATTACTTACAAATATTGCAAATTCGGTAATTCAACCAAGTTGAGGAACTAATTCACCAAATAAATCAACATTTCCCAAATCACTATTAAAAACATACAATTGGGGAGACTTAGCAAGAGTTAAAATCAAGCCCAATCCTAGAGAAATTCCTGAATTTCAGCTTGATTTGGTATAGTAGCGGACAACAACAACCAAGCCCAAAATGCGCAATGGAATAGGAAACTGTAAAACTTTTATGATGAATTCAAATGACTTGTTAGGATTGTAAGGTGTCTGCTTATCCAAAGTGTATTTTGGCTTCAAGGGAACTGATGAGGGATCTATGTCTCCCACCTAATATTCATCCATCATAGCTCTAGCACTGGTACTATGTCCAACATCTTCAATGTCATCGGGTGCATCTTTACCTGCATCATTCAACAACACCTTGATAAAAATAAATCTTATGCTTAGCAACACTGCTATGGCATGCAGATATATCACTTAGAGCAACATTTTGTCTTGTAAATATGCTTCTTATTTTAATAGGAAATAGCATTTAAGAATAGTGGTTTTAGAAAGGACACAATACCAGTTGCTGAGATCAACACTTCATCTCCACCAAGATGGTCCTCCAAAAATTTGGTTAATCATACACCTATGAAAAATTTCCAAGAACAATCAATTGCATAGAAATACAACATGAATGAGCCATAGATACAAATACCATCATTTTAGGCAAACAAAAACCCAAATAAAATGTAACAGATTGTATGTCTGGTTGAAGCTTAAAATCTAAAGCTGCCAATAGCAGCCTCAAGGTCCCATAAGTTAAAATGCAATGTACATATGATACATAAAGAATTGATAATATCAAGCTCAAACAAAATCACAATTTCAGTTCAAATAAGAGAGCACTTGAATAATTCCACATCATCCCTACAATAAAGGGAATAGATTGTAAGTTAGTTGAGAAATTGTAATCATAACACTCTGCATGTAACATTACAATTAAAAAGACCACATGACACATCCTTGTTGGGAAAAATACTGAGGGGGGGGGGGGAACCGCATTTTAGGACTTACACAAAACTTTTCCATTCACTAAAACCCATATGCTACTTTGCTGAAGCCAACTAGCGTATGCACACGGATATCCTTCATAAAACTCGCGTATACACAGAGATCTTATTATGCATTTATTTCTTTACTTAGGTCTATGCATCATTTATTCATCAGATGTTTAGTTAACAGTAAGCATGTGCAGTAATAACAGAATAAACCATCACACATAAGCAACACACATGAACACCAGGATTTTAGGTGGAAACCCAAGTCGGGAGAAAACCACCGTTGCCGTTGTCTCAGCCTTCAATATTTTATTATAGAGAAAACATCTTACAACCATGTACTGGTGCAGACTCATACCAGCACGCAGGCACCCACCTACAGAAGGCTACAACCTTCTCTCGTTTACCAGCCTCTCCTGGAAGGGAGCTACGACCCCCTACTCTTGTTTACCAGCCTCACCTGGAAGGGAGCTACGACCCCCTGCTCTCGTTTACCAGCCTCACCTGGAAGGGAGCTACAACCCCCTGACTGAAGGTTACAACCCTCAGCACTACCATGGACCACGTTTCATCAATTTTCACACTGGATCCAATAGCTTCAATAGATCACAACTTGCAGGCCACTTTTCATCATATTTTCAGACTGGACCCACTCCACACATTTAAGCTCAATCACGCATCAAACTGAAACTTATACCCTTATCAATTCATTCAATGAATCATCAACCAATCAATCAACAACTTGATATTTTCTCAACATAGTCAGCAACATAATCAATATTTAGAAAACCCAGATCTTTATGAATACATCATAAACAGATAGCAGTAATACAGCAGAACAGATCAGACATTTCATACCACATACTTCAGCAAACCCTAGTTTTCATACGCGCTTTCCATTCACTGATCCTGCATATATACGCGCTTTCATGCATATAAACCCGCGTATACATCTGCACATACTTCAAAACTAGTTTCACATTCCATACGCGCTTTCGCTAAATTCAACCCGCGTATATACGCGCTTTCTATGCTGCAAACTAGCGTATATATCTTCAAAGATTATAGGGCAGCATACTTCTTCAGATCAGATTTACAGTTCAAATTTTACCCTTTACTTCAGATACATGTTCGCCTCATCTCATATCTAAATATTCCATAAACAGATCTAGAAGATACAAATACATTTCAGATCTAGAGATCCCTCTTCATCATTTTCTTCATAGGTGCATCATAGAATCAGATCTATCATCAAACTGTTACCCTTTCCATTCAGACACACTTCAGATTGAAGTATTCATTCAAACCCAGACATCTTTTCATGCTTTCCACAATTAATTTCTTCTCCTTATATAGATTTAGCCTTTGTCAATACCATGAGTTAAAACCACATCACTTCCGATGGTATTCCTGAACGGGATCTCATAGACAATCTAGCGCTCAATACAATGGGTCAATACCATGGTAGTAACCCCTGGTTTTACACATTTAGAGCGCAATTGATCATACGCGACTTGGCACGTACTTTTTCGTGTGCATACGCGCCTTCTCCTTGACAAACCCGCGTATGCCTTGTAACACACCTTTTTCATCATTATTCTTGCACATACTGATATTTCTTTCTTCTGCAAATTCTGTACTACTTGTAGAACATCATATTTACATCATTAATAAACTTATCAAGCATCAAGAACAACTTCATTAAGTAGGTTGCCATCATCTTCATCAAGTGGGATGCCATCAAGGACAACACTCTGCATCATATTGCCAACAATCCTAAGTGTAACACTGCATGTGGCATTAGTAAGAGGTAACATGGAACTAATGAGGAGATGTCTTCTTTGTATTTTAGGAACCTCATCATCCATGCACATTCATTCAAAGTTTAGAATATCACATCCTATTTTCGTAGGAAGTTCTTAGTGGACTCTTGGATCACTGAAGGAGTTTTGTGAGTTATGTTTAGTTCTTATCTTGCTCAATCTCTTCTCATATCACTTATTGACTGAAATCCACCTATTGACTTTGTACATGCCATGTGTCAATGTAGGTCACCCTATTAGTTTTTTTCTATTCAATAGAATGCGTAAAGGTGCCTAACTATGTCTCACTAAATATTTTATTGAACAAAGTCAACATATTGCTAGAAGGAGTCATAATGGTCATTTTGGATCAATCCCAACTAACTACCCTCATATAATTGTGACTCCGACTTAATCTAGCCACGTTTCAAAGCCCTTAAAACAACTCAGACAATGCAAGAGGATGGACAATATCCTATACTCTTTTACATCACACTGAACTCTTATTCTCATGGGAGCCAATTCAAATTAGGAACCATCTCTCATTTCACTGAAAAATGAAAGAAAATGTTCAAGAAAAAGAAAAATATTGTTATTTAAACTAAAAAAATCCTTTTTAACCTCAAATCTATCAACAACACAATCTAACATATCCACTACCAGACAAAAATATTCTAACATATTCCATTTTAAGGTAGTGGATACAATCTAACATATTCTGAAGTAAGATCTTTGTGGCACATGGTTCGGTAGCACATATTACTTCATGATTTCAAACACATTTTTTTATTACAATCCTTTTCAAAATGCCTTAATTTGAAACAATTAAAACATCCCTTAACATAATTTGAAGTGCTCCCTCTTGCATCTTCATTCTTGAAAACTTTTGTATCCTTTCCTCCACCACCCTTGTCTTGGTTGATGACTAAACTCCCATCATATTTTCATATATACATTGATTGACTATATGTTCCATTGATCTAGTCTTGGCTGATCAAACTATTTGAAAAACACACTAGTGATAAATACTCGGTACCTGCTTGGTAGACTGCCCAGGTAACAGGATGATATTAGAGGTATACTTGACAAAAGTATCAAAATATAGTGTTAGAATTAAATGGAAGAATAAAGAAAGAAATCATATGTACACACTACTCAGTTAACATACATCAAGCAAACATAGCAATGTGGGGGTACCCAAGGCATCTCCTGAAAAGGAGAGATGAAAAGCAAGAAGCTAAACTAGGAAAATAACAAATAACAAAATAACAAAACATAGTGGTCTCTCAAGCAGATAAACCCTAGACATTGAACTAGAGGACAATATTGTGTCAGAGGAAATGAAGAACAAGAAATCATGTGACAAAAAGTTGACCATATCACAAACAGACAGAAAAATTAAATCCTAAATTGCTTAAGAATCAGAGAAGACTGCAGCATTGTAAAAGCACCAACATTGAGATTTATGAGGATACAAAGTGTTTGTTCCAATATGTTTTCATGTAACCATGGAGAATGAATTACATTCACGATAAACACTAATGACAAGGAGAAGAATGGAGAGGAGGTTGGTAGGAGATCCTGCCCCAACATAGGGCATCCTATCAAATTCACTTCTACTGAAGTTGTGGTAGCAGAATAAAAGGTAGAGCATGAATTCATCCTCATTTTTTAGAAACCCAAGACGACGAAACTTTGGAGGAAGATTTGAAGCACATTTCTTATCAAATCTCCGCCACAAATAAAAGTCATTAGATGCCAATATTTCTTCTTGTAACCATTGATAATGAATTCATAATAAACACCAATGACAAGAACAAGGATGTAGAGGACATTGACAAGAGGTCATCCTGCCCCCACACAGGGATCCTACATTATTCACTTCTAAACAATTTCACATGACAGAATCAAAGGAAAATCATTAAATCCATCCTCATTTTTAAGGAGCCCAAGAAGTAGAAATTTTGAAGAAAGACCTCTTTTGAATTGGATTATTTCCTGTCAAGCTCCACATAGATTAAAGTCACTAGATGACCTCACACCAAAATTTGGGCTCACATACCACCATTCAAATTGCACACCTTAGAGACCAATGCAACATAGGTTTTCCTTTTACACGTAATGTGTTCCAAATATTGAAATATTGTATCATTCTATAGAAATTTCCTTTATAACGTGCAATACTAAAATCATTCATGGTAAATGGTAGTGAGTTATTTGAAATTAAACTCATGATTGCATGTGTTCTAAATATGTAATGTCTCAGATCTAAGGCTCCCATTAATATAGCAACCATTAAACATCAATATATTGTACTACTAGAAATTCTGCCTCGCATCTGTTTTTTCTGTAAACCTAAAGAATTATTCAATCTAAAAGATGATTATCTTTCCAGAACACAATGCATGCATTAGAACCAAGAATAAACATGATTAATTATGTGGAGAAAAAAAGGTAACAAAATACAAGCTTAAAACAACAAGGCTCACAGAATAGTGATCCATTTAGACCAATGCAGACGTGAGTGGTTAAAGTTAAACCAAGCTACCAAAAATAGCGAATAAATGGGAAGCATATCAGATTTTTGTGATATAAAAAACCAAGCAATTCTAGTTTAGGAAAATAAGCTTAATGTAAAATTGTATTTAATCAAGAAACCATATTTGAACTACTTTATGCCAATCGTATCGTACATACCTTTCCATTGAAGACAAAATATGACTAGTGTTCCTTGGATCCAAACAACTATATAATAACTTGTAGGCTACAAATTCATGACGACAACCCTCAATGCCTTCAGAATATAGCCCTTGAAGCTGTGACTGACACTTTACCATAACAATTTAGATAGTTAATTAAAAAGGGAAAATAACACATCCCAGATCTAATTTAAGTTTTAACTATTAGGCCTGATAGTGCAGATTTTAGTCATTTTTTCCATCTTTCACGTGAGCTATTTTCGTATATAAGACTATGAAATATGCCAAGAAAATGACTTCTGTTGAGCTAAGAAGTTCCCTTGTGTTCAAATTATATCACTACACTGACTCAGTTGTCTTAACTAAAATATTGAGACTCGTCTCAGCCACTATGAGCAAAGACAGTGCAAAGTAACTTATAGTAGTCCCAGAATGCTGCTGATATTCAAAATCAAAGGCACAAGATAACTATAAGAAGAGAAATCATAACTCTAAAAAATAATCCTATGGCTAATCCTAGAGCCATTAAGATAGAAAATTAAAGAAGATAAAACGTTTTTTAGATGGCTTTGCAAATAGCAGATGGAATAAGAAAGGATATGATATAGAGTCTAGACACACTAATCATGTTTGAACATGGCTACCAAAATGTGGGCATTGTTTGAAACAAGACACTACTTTCCTCACAAAAATTTAAAAATTAAAAATATGTCCATCAACTACAAAGAAAGACAAGATACAAAATGTACTCGATATAATTGATATAAAAAATGTACTTGATATACACATATAAATATTCATAATTAACATTGTTTTAATCTAATTTATGCATTTTTCATGTTTTATACTACACATATGATTAACCATTTATTTCTGCATAACAGAACATATGAGTGATAGTTCTAGATCCCATATAAGAGCACGAAATTATGTTTGCATCCCCTCGGGGGCCAGCACCAGGTGGTCATAGGTACAATGGAATATTCCTGTATATTTTGCTTTGTATAATTTTTTCCAATGCCCATCAACTAATTACCTTCAAATCCAGAGCCATATGCATACCACAATCGAGATTGCTTTGCCTATAGATGGTCTTGGTCAGCCAGGCCAGACAAAAATTGGGCATCTTCAACAAGAAATAGTCTCACCTAAAATGAAAACTTGACATCAATATCTATCTTATTGGACTGAATGACATAGAGTTGGCAAGTGATAAGAAATTCTCTACTAGATTTTTTGCATCAACAGAAGGGGCTTCTTTTAGTGAAAACTCCTTTGTCAATTTAAATCCTTCACATCCAATGTTGAGGGCATTGAAAAATGTTTTCACGTCCATGTTTTTGAAACTCCAATGGCATAAGCATAAGATCGAATTCTTGATTTTTGTGGATACATATTATAGACTACTCCAAACCAAAACTATACAAATATTGTGTTGCATGATAAAGTTCTAGGCAATGTCCTTTTTTTTTTAAATGCCTCATTTATGCTTATTGTAATATTCATGTGCATACATATCAGTCAATTATGCCCTCGTTAGTCAGGTGTGAGCCAAGAGAAAGGAAGAATTATTGTGTTTTGTAGCTTTATATTGAAATTATAAGATAAGTATTAATCTTGGATATTGGTTGTAATGAATGTCATATGAATGTGTCCTGAGTAAATTAGTCTTGCTTGCACTATTTGTTGCGTTTTTTTTATTCTTTATTTACTCGGAATTCTTCTTCATTCAGTGATGAAATTACCCCACTATGATTAGGATAGTCAGTAAAATGACTCTATCCCAATATCAAAGAACATAATTTATAGTTGACCTATAAATAAAATAACCAATTTAGGTAAGAGTAGCAAATTTGTTCACCACACTGGCACAAGATAAATAGCCAGCATTCAAGTTAAGTGTTATGTGCCCTAAGTATCAGAATCAAGAAATGGGGAATGATAGGAAACATATTTCTTGAAGTGGGAACTAGAAGGATCTAGTAAGGACAAAGAACTTGGCATAGAATTGTTAAGAAACCACCACAGAAAACAAGAAATTCCAGGAAATAGTTTATGGAAACAGGAGAAGTAAATTCAAATTAAGTCTATCATTTGTCTATCAATTTTATCATTTTAATCAAACACAAAAGAATAAAATGAAAAACAATGAAGGGCCTAAGAGAAATAAAGTGGCAAGATGGGTTTTACATGTTTTCTTTGCACATATATTAAATATTGGCATATGCCTATAATAAGTATGCTTACCTCTTGATGATTATTGTCTACATTTGACCCCTGATTCTAGGTATGTCCTCAAGATATTCTGGCATAGACATCTAGCTTAAAATGAATGTTCCAGGAGAACAAATATTTCAAATATTTCCATGTTTGGCCATTTAAAAGAGCTAGGTAGTTGTTGGTACAATATTAGATGAGTTTTCTCATTCTCTTGATTGTGAGAGAAAATATCGAAGAACCATCATTTGGGTATAAAGTTTGATGCCTCTAACTTCTTATTGTTATTAAATACATCTCAGATTATCTAAATGATTAGACTTGATATATGCCAAGTATTCATGAACCATTTCCACATCAAATATTTTGAAGGTCTTGGTTCTCTTGTCATAGAACCTAATTAATTCACCCAAGGAATTTCTACAAGCATAGTGGAACTAGAGTTTTTCTTTTTGTTTTTTAACTAAAAAAAGGAAAATCACTGTTGAATACCAATTATATCCAGAGGTTTCAAAAAATTGTCAAGAAATGGTGTCAACTGTTCTGGAAAATGGTGGAAAACCACTGATGTTGTTTTGGGCAAACACAAAAATCCCAAATGTATTTTTGATGTCTGAAGGTATTTTATAAATTGAAAATGAATTCTAGACATATAGGATATTGTTTCCAGAATTCTTAGAGAGAGTTTTGGGATTACCTTATACTAAATGTTGTGAATGCATTTTTAAGGTTGTTTGGGCAACAATTTCTATTTCAAGCTCAAATATTGGTTTATTTTCATTGATGACTCCATTATCTGGCCTTATGGTTAAACCTCACTTAATTTTACCACCTTAACAGCATATATTCACCATGGAAATCCAAAATGACAATTCAATCCCATTCTTGGACGTTTTATTCACTCATCAACTAGATGGCTCCCTATCCCACTATGTTTATTGAAAAAATTAAATATTTTCATGCCCAATCACCACACCATGAAAATACAAATAAATATTTTCACAACACCATCTGCCTCAAAAAAAAATTGTACATGAAACTCTTGTAACCAGAGCCATTTGTATTTATTCTCCTCAACTCCTAGATAAAGAAAAATCCACCTCACTGGCACTCTCCTATACAAAGAAGCTTCAATAAATCCCCTGTATTGAAGCTTGTTCTCCATCACTTATTAGAAGAATGAATGCATTGGCATCAATTAATGTCAAAAGAAACTAGGAATGCATTCTTACTCATGCACCAGGTATTTGTAAGACATTTCTTCTCACTCTCTCTTTTCAAAGTTTCTTGAAAAAGCATCCATAAGAGAGGTCATTGATTGTAGCACCAAAGACTATGTTGCACTCATGGATGAAGAAATTTAAGGATTGAGAATTAGAGGAAATTCCTCTATATGATCTCCATGAATCAAGCAACAAAATATAACCATTAAGATGCAACCAAATTGAAATATTCAAGAAGTGGAGAGATAAGAAGAGCACACTTATTGTCAGTCATGCTTAGTTTTAAAGTATAATGTTTGAGAAACTTGAGAATAACAACATCAAAGCCAACAAATCCTTTTAGAGTGTCTATAATGGTTGATTTTAGATGTGAGCCTCTCCCGGAAACAATCACACAAATAAACTCGATTCTCTCATACAATTACATACCAAACATGTGATTCTATTCTCAGGCACATTTCCAAAATAATATTACAAAGCTCTTCAACCTTTTCAAGCTGATAACACCAAGTATTCTAGATGAAAAATATTTCAAAGGCATATTCAAAAGCATCATATTAAGTGACAAATATTTAAAACGACAAATAATAGACATTACATAAGCCCAAATGACAAGGTCTTCTATAGTAAACGGGAGAATTTCCTGAAAAATAGCAGTAAAGGAATGAAAACCCCTGCTACAGGTGATCTTAAAAAAAAATTTCATTGTTTGTCCACTACTACAATGGAGGTATTCGTGAAAAACTGCCCAACCTTAAAGACTTTGCGGCCATCTTAAAACTCAGTGAGTCTCAAAAGGAAGTGTTTGAGATTATAAAATTCTCCTCAGAGTCTATATTTGGTAGATACATTAAGTATTTTAAATGTGAATACATCCTTCATTACAAAAAATAAGTATTGAAAAATGGGGTAATTCTTCAGGCTAGTTAGATTCTGATAGTAGCATCACTAGTGATATAACTACAATAGTGGGCTCAAGAATCCTTGACATGTTGTCCCTGTGCGTGTTGAATAAGGAGAAGTTGTTTGTTTTTAGTCAGATCCTATCTCTTTTGGCCTTATTTGAAATTATGATTAATAACAATCGAAACACTTCTATAGAAGATAGGGAAATAATTCTTCAACAATTCAACAATTCCGATGATGAAAGGGTTTTGATTACTTCAATTAGGGTGTGTGGAGAAGGAATTAATGTAACAAAGTCTGATAAAGTTTTCGTCCCTGATATTCCATGGAATCCTTCTCATGAGATGTATGACCAACAAGGGAAGAGTGATGTCCAATGGCATACAAAAAAAATTGGCATGATCATATGAGATTGATGTCGTTATTTTATATTAAATGGAAATCAATTCTACAGGTGTTAGCGCTACACCTAATAGTTGTGACACAATTGTAGTTGGGAGAAATGAGTGTATTATTGTGGAGAATGTTAATCAATTGGTTGAGGATATACCCCAAGATATTATGGAGAATACAATTACCATCCATCACATGCCATATATCATGGAATCCAAGATTCCCTTGGATAAAATAAATATTACTTTAAGCTCTGATAATGTGCCTATTGTGACCTCACATCAAGTGGCTGATCATGATCCTAGTGCTTGTAAGACTATTGACACTAGATTTTTTAGAACAAGACACGTGGAAGAAACTTCAAAAAAAGTTTTTCAACCTTAGATATGTTGTCACAACCAACAATCTGATGTTGATAAGTTTATGTTTTGTTTCTAATGCCTTTTATGGTTGTTGGTATAAAAAATAATGCTAATGAACAAACACAAGGGGAAAGAGGATATTGATGAAAAATTGTATTTATTGTGGTCTATAATTAGCTTACAATATTTCTGTGGCAATTAAAAGTCCAAAGATATTTGCTTTCATTAGGTAAACAATTTTCGATACATAATGTGCATAATAGTTAAAGGCAACCCACTGATTGCAATGCTAAGCAACTAATATATCTCAAGCATTAGAAAAGATGCCAACACTTAAAGGACTGCAATCTAGTAAGAGGCAAAGCATTGAGCAGATTGCAAGGTCCATAAACATGTTGTAAATATGGACTCTACAAAAGGAAATGAGAAGAATTACAGGAAAATTCCCTAAAGGCTTTTGAATACCATATAAGACAATTAAGATGTAAATAAAATACAAATAAATGTGATGCAACCAAGGACATGATAGATATATCTTCTTTAAAAGGGAAAGGTCCAAGAGAATTATTGAACCCCTGAGCAGAATGAACCATATCCACTACCAGACAACAATATTCCATTATGGTAGCTCAACACATAGTATAACATTGAGGTTTCAGTAGCAGTTTGGTTGTTAGAGGTTTTAGTATCAGTGTTGGGAGCTGGTTGTGGACTTCCGTAGAGGCAAAGGACGGAGGATGGAATCATATTTTGTCTACTTAATATTGTCTATTATAATCTATATCCTATCCCACCTGACCAATAGTGACCACTAATATCCGTGTGAGAAAATATTGTCCCTCAGATTACCACTCAAAAGAAAATGATAGGTAGGATGTATAAATAACAAACACCAGAAGAACCAGTTAAGATAGATTGATATGAAAAACCCAAAACTTTTTTTTCACATTCATATGGTTCCTCAAAAAAAGATTAAATGGGGGCTTTGGCTAGATATCCACTCTCTTTACTTTTGTCATCATTCAAATTGCTTGCATGATAAACTTATGTCATCATTCAGATTGCTTGCATGATAAACTTATTAGGGGATATAAATGTTGGGGAGAGATGGAACTAAAACCTACCTACATTTTAAATAGGAAGATTCCTTTTTCAGGATGATAAAATGGAAAGAAAACACATCCCAAACTCTCACATGCAGCAAGCATTGATATCTGTGTGATACCCCTTCTCTACTTTAATAAATCCAAAGCGTCATGACTGGAAGTGGAATCTAAATGTATACAAGTGTAAAACCAAGTGTAATATAAATGTATACAAGTGTAATAAATCTTTAAAAGAGGCACAAATAATGAAATGTAATTATAGCGTCTATTATTACTCTTTACCATGGGATAAACCAGTTGCAGGGTATGTTCATGGATGTACCTCTTCATTTTTCTACATTATTCAGTGGAATTAGCGATTGCATAAAATCCAACTCTGTCCCAAATTCTTCAACGGAATTAGCGACTGCATCAAATCCAACTCTATCCCAAGCTCTTCAACGGAATTAGCACCAAACTCTGTCCCAAACCTGGCAAGGAGAATAGCGGAGGGAAAATAGATTTGAATAGGTCGATTTAGATTTTACTGTAGCCGCCAAATTATATTTCCATGTGTTTTCCACCATTTAATTTTACCGGCTCCTTTAATCGAATAGGCCCAAACCAAAAATCCATGATACTATGTGTTATACTGAAGATCTATAGTATAAGGACCTTGTAGTGTATACAACTATTACGAATAATGACAATGTCTCCTAAACGTCAGAAGACTGACCCTTGTATCGCAACGTGACCGACAGTTCCCCTAAATGTCGCAAGATCGAACGTTTTTCTCCTACATGTCACAAGACCGACACTTGGCCTGCAATGTCATAAGACCAATGGTTTCCCTAAACGTTACAATACCCATGGTTGTCTCCTAAACGTTGCAAGACCTATGGTTGTCTCCTAAACGTCACAATTCTGATAGTTTGTCTCGTAACATCGGTATTCCGACGAGTGTCCTAAACATCGTTGTTCTGACGATACTCCAAAACATCTCTATAGCAACGCTTGTTGGCGGGATTGAAAAAATTGAGAAAAATTAGGGAAATTTCGGACAATACATCAAAAGTGTCGGAACTAAAGTGTCAGAATTTTGACCATATGTACTAGTGTAGGGTCTTGTGATATCCAAACTTAGTTTTTCCATGATGGCTTTAGGCATAATTTTTTGAGATGCTCCTGAGTCTAGGATGGCATTATGGAGGATAAAATCATGGATCTTGATACTAAGATAAAAAGGAGGGACCTCACTATCTTCTAAGTCACTATCAACAACAAGACCAAATAAAAGTTTAGGGTGATCATCACTCACATTGACCATATTAGACATTAGATCTAACCTAGGCAACTTGGCTACTTAAAACTTATACTGATCATTCTTGACTATTTCAGTTAAAGGAATGGAGACTTTCATTTTTGAGATTTCATTTTCATGACTAAAACAAGCAGAATGTTTTTCTACCTCTTTGGATGGTTCATCTTTCTTTTTGAGCTAATATTTGTGTGGAATCTCCTTTCCCTGTCCTCCATCTTGAACTTATTTATCTTTCTTTTGATTGCTGGTAGAAGCTTCATTGCCTTTCGCATGATTAGGAACAACATGTCCTTTGTCTTTGCTCTAATTTTTAGTAGTCGTCTCTTTATGGTGAGCCTTTGTTTGAGAATTTTGTTTTTTCTGACTTGAGGTGATAGGCACGTTCATGTTTCTCAAACCATATTTCCTCTATACCTGATAAATAGCATTATGATATCCTCTTTGGTAATATTCTGTTTGAATTGAAAACATATCATCATTAGAAAAAACATATTGTTGATTGTCCGGTGCATAAATTTCTGCAGAAAAATGATCTTATTCAGTCAAGAAAATATGCTATTGATTTTCCTCAAATTAATGATTTTCACTTGAAATATCTTCTTCTTCATCATCAGGGCCTTCAGTATAGTTTTGCAAAAATGGAGTATGAATTTGCTATTGACTTTGTGAATCATAACCCCTCTTCTCCCTTTGATTGATCCTATATTGAGGCTGTCGATTTTGACCCCTGAAATTAGGATTTTCTAATTGAGGGTTCAGCTTGTCTATCCACGGCGGTCATTTTATCCATCATCTTCTCCATTTTTTTTTATCAAGGTGTCGATTTTTCCCTTTGATGAAGTAGATGTTTCTTCCTTGATGGTTACTCTCTTTTCTATTTTGATTTTTGACTTCTTGATAATCATATTCGCTTCAACACTCACTTCATTTCTCTACATTTCTTCAAGGGTAGATGGGTTTCTTTCTTTCAGCTGGTAAGCCATACCAGGATCGAAACCATCAGGGTAATGAAGTAATGCGAGGCTTCGAGGAGGCTTGATATTCTCAGGAATGGAATCATAATTCTATTGAATCTAATTGTGAAGTCTTGTACAGACTCATTAGGATTTCTTTTCAAGGCATTGTATTCTGCAAGAATCTGTAAAGGGTTCTTCTTCTCCTCCCATTTTGCCATAAATAAGTTAATTAGCTGCTGTCAATTAGCTATGGAACCAATTTTTTGGGAGCGAAACCATTTTTTAACCTCTCCTAGGAAAATTTGTGTTAAGATGCACATCTTGGCATCAACATTGTCAATCTCTTCAACATCGATGAAATTAAATACTTTGACAATGTGTTGGTGAGAAATAACCTCTGATATTACATCAAAAAGAGGCAATATTTAACCATAGTTCTAAGGTAGTACAGTGAGTTTTGGCAGTAGTATCAATGGAGAAAACCTAGCCATGACTAATGGAGGGGGTTGTGAAGGTGTTGATGGAGTGTATACTTGCAAAGGTAATGATGGAGTGAAAGTGAGGGATGATGATGTAGCTGTGTGAGAAGGTGTGATAGTAGGTGGTGAAGAAAAAGCTTGATGTTGGTATTGGAAATAAGTTTTTTCAGAAGTTACTCGAAACTTATCGAAAAAACCCTCAAGTTTATGAAAATTAGACCAGACTTCACTATCAAGCTCGAAATAAGAGGACTCATAAAATTGCAAATAGGTCTCAAAATCAATGCGGTAAAAGACATTTTCTGAAAGAAAGGATTCAGACTTAGACCTAAACAAAGATGTCTCAAATTCAAAATTGAAGGACGAATTTTATGGAGAAATTAACCTCGTAGACAAGGAGTTTTATTTCATAAGTGGAGGTATCGCCTTTCCAAATTTTTGAGACTTTGTTTTCTACTTTCTTAAAATACTGTCAGGGTCATTAACAATTGGTGAGGGATTTGGGTTTGGATTTGACCTAGTGTGTCTTTTGAGAGCCATTTTTCTTGAAAATTTTCATTTTGTCTTGAATTTTCTAACTCAACCTTCTTTGGATGTCGGAAATTTTCACCAACAAGTATAACCTTCAATGAACTATAACAAGTATCCCCATGGAAATTTTTGCAATCGCTCCCTGACAACGGCACCAAAAATATTATCACTCCCTCTGTTTCCTGAGGCTAAGAATGGAGATTGAAGTAGGTAACCTCAAACCAATATTTAGGTCTCGTAGCTAGCCCTACCAAAACCAGAGAGGGATCTCTCAACGTCACTTTTATAGTAAATGAGATAACTGTAGATATAATGATCTTAGGCTGGATATAAGCTCAGTGAATTAGGTTTGTTTGTTTTGAATTTTTGCTGGATAGGAATGACAGACAAGGAACTAGGTCTAGGTTTTAGGTCTGATTTCAAATTTTTAGTTGCAGAGATGAAGATAAGGCCAGGTAGGTATACTTAATAACATACTTAAATTGTCATTGTGTATAGGGTTTGAAAAGAGAGTAGAGTCAGAATGAGCATGTTACATGAATTCATTCATCAGAAGAGGATAAACACATTCATGAAAATCTTATAAAACATAGCATGAAAAGCAATATTTATGTTCATAGACTCATAATATAATCATGTATAAGCATACATGTGATGGAAATAAAGCATAACCATTCAAATTGATGGTGATTACTGAGAAAAAACAATGCCAATAAGCATAATACTGGAGTCCCATAATTATAGCTACAACATGTCTTTGATTTTACTAAAAAGGTTTGTACGATAGCTCCACATTGCAAATAACAACTATCCAACATCTAAAATGACTTGAGTTGGACTAAATATATAAAATAGAAGAAATTCCACCTCATTTGGTCAAAACCTTATCCAAAATACATCATAAATGCACCCTATGAGTCATTACCTAGAATTTAAGGAAGTTAGAAACAACCCCCCCAAATTTAGCTAAAACTAGGAGTGTATGTCTCCTTGATTAATTACATGGTTCCTCAATAATGAGATGAAAATACAAACTCTCTTATCCAAAATACACCTCATAGGACAACTGAAACCTCGAAATTTGGACCATTCTTTCTTGACAATTGTCCAAAAGGAATCCACAATAGAAGCGTCGCGCCAGTTAGTAGAAGCGTCGCGCCTCCCATCAGAAGTGTCGCGCCACTTTGACTGTGATTTTGGCTGACCTTAAGGCATCCTCCTGCAAATATGAAGGTTGGGCTAGGTAGCCCTATGTTTCCTGTTTCCATCCTAACCTTGAAACTAAGAAACTACTTCCTCGAAGGCCTTCAAAAGTCTATTTGACCAACCTTTCTCCAGAAGCGCCACGCACAGGAAAAAACAGTGGGAGAAGCATGAAAAGAGGCTATTTTTTGGGGTTTTCTCCAAAACTGGGGAGTGTCATGCCAACCTAAGACCATATATGGAAATTAGATTTCAATATCTATCCATCAATGTAAAAAATTCCTCATTTGGAGGCTCTGAGAAAAAACGTCACGTTGTTGCGTGACACTTCCGCAAAGGTCAATTTTCCAGATTTTCCAAAAAATCACAAAAAATACTCAAAACGCTAAAAATTTGTTGAATTTTATTTCGTGGCATTCTTGGATGATAAAATAAATATCTAGGGATGCCTCAGCTAGAAAATCCAAGTTATCTTTCTCCTTTAGCTTAATTAGGGTTTCTTTAAGTTTTTTCCTCAAATTCTTCACCCTTACTTTGGCAATTTGGTTCCTAGTGAAATAATGTCTCCCCATATGCCTCTAAAGGTTATTATCCCTTTCTGCCTTCTTTAAAAGCTTCTCAAGATGAATTTTTACCCTGTCAATCCATAGGTCTTTGTCTTGCTCAATTTCAGCAATGATCAACTCATCAAAGGTTAGCTGACCTAATAGAGGAGATGGATCTCTTTCTTGTTCTTTTTTCCTAGTTAACCGTCTTGTTCTTGGCCTCCTTGGATTTATTTAAGTATCTATGTCTTCCAACTGATCAAAATATACCACTGATTTTCCTTGACCTTTTTCTACCTCAAAATCTACCTCTGGTTTTCTTTGGAGCATTCATTTCACCTTCAATTACATGTTTTCTTACTGTAAAAAGGTAATCATGAACTTTTCCCTTAAGGGGTTGTCCTTCAACTCTGCTATCTTTGCATCCTTTTCCATTATTATCTCCTCAATTGATTTTTCCTTCATCTGGTTTTCCATGTCAACCTCCATAGGTGCTTTCTCCTTACGTTTTTTCAATGGTGACTCATCCTCATGCATAGGTGGCTCACTCTCATGATTTCTCTTTGCTCAGGTGTAGTTTCAGGTGCAAGTACACCATTAGTGCTCTTAGGAGAAAAAACCATCATTTTACTCTTCTCATAGGTATGAGTGATTTCAACCTTAGGCGCCTTTGGAACATATGCTTGTTTACTTGAAGAGCCAAATTCCTTTGGATGTGCTGATGTTGATGGCATGTTCTGAATGATGGGTGGACTAGAAGTAGGTACAGATGCAACAATCTTCATAAAAGTTTCCCAAGACATATTGATTGATGAGAGTTAATGCAAGACTATAAGCTTGACCAAACCATGGTGGAACAAACGAGGGTGATGATATTTTCCTTTACTCTATACCTTTTCAATCATTTTGACCAAACTCCTGAATAGATAATTAGGCAAATTGAGTGGCTTGGTGGCAGTGAAGATCATCAATAACCTTATATGGTACTGGTACAATCTTGAGAATATCCCTTCACATGTAAAATAATTCATAATTAGCTTCATCAAAGGGGAATACTTATCAAGTAAATTCATGAAAGGAAAGATGTGCTCAGGACCATCTTTGCAATGAGGTTTTAAGAACATTTTGTAGTTCTCAATGTCCAAGTATATCCCTTTGAACCGGATTGCTCCATGGTTCGGGATACCTGTTCCTGAGGCGATAAAATCTGTTGATATGGTGAATTCAATACCTGCTATGACAACCTTATCTCTCAGGAATCTAGTGGGAAAAAGGCTTTTCAATTGAGCATGACAACCTACCTCTTGGATTCTCTCAAAAAACCTCAAACAACCACTATTTTCAAAAGACCTCTTAGCATAAGGAGAAGCATTCATCTCTTGCAAGTTGGATGGCTCAAACCTGAAATTATGAACTCCCTTATGGACCCTCTTCTCACCCTCCATGATGTTTTTCAAAAAGGAAAACCATAGCTCGATGTAGTGGATAGGGAAGGTGGAAAATTAGGAAAATAGGGGATAGTGGTAGAGTGGTTTTAGGGACAGAAATGAGGTGGAATTAAATAAGGGGAAAATCCATAAAAGTTTAGGTAGGTATAGTGATGATTTGGCTACAATATTCAAGTGGAATTTTTGGAAATGGGCATGGGAAAGGTGCTCAAAACGTCAAAACATAGGGTTTTCCTAGTTTCCCTACAAAAACATACTGAAAAATAGGGTTTGAATGAAAGTGGTGGAAAGGATGGATTTGAGTGATATTTAGTGTTTGGATAAGTTATATGGATGATGTATGAAGGTTTTTATATGGTGAAATTAACGTTTTCCAAACTGAAATAAGCCAAACATGGAAGGCACCGAAAACGTAGTGGAGAAAACCTAAGGAGGGAATCCTCCCTTTGCTTAAAATTTTGACTTGAAGGAGATGTCAGGAACATTCAATTACTAGTTTTGAGACCTCTAAATCTTTAGGAAATTATGAATTTAACCTTAGATATCCTTTTGGAGCTTGGAAACCAAAATCGTATCACCTGCTAGAAGCGTAGCGCAACAAGCCAGAAGCAGAGCACAACGCAGTTGGATCATTTTCTTGCTGGTTATCTTTGACCTTTGATAGTTGTGGAGCGTGGTGAGGATAAGAGAGGAGATATTCAAACATCAAAGGATGAAATTAAGTCAAGAAGCTTCATTTCCTTTTATAACATCACAAAATTTTCTTTTTTGTCTTCTAGTGAAATCATACATACTTTGAGAAAAACTACTTTTTTGAAAAACTAACATGATCATGTAGCATACTCTTTAGAAAAGAAAAATTGCCTTTAATTTATTTCATATCTTTGCTAAATCCAAATGTAAATGATTTTTATGGTTAAAATGACATCTTTTTTGCCTTCTTTAATGATATGATTGGACATTGTGGTGGCAAAACAAAAGAGACCTAGACCATGACCTAGATGGAGGTATATTGACTGACCTATGAACCTAGATGATAATGAATTTCATGACCTTGAAATGATGATAACCATGAATGGGTGAAGGGAATAGCATTTCAGACCTATATGGCTCTCTTTCTTGTTATTTTTTCTTGGTTAACCCTCTTGTTCTTGGCCTCCTTGGAATTTTTTCAGTCTCTATGTCTTCCAACTGATCAACATCTACCACTGCTTTGCCTTTACCTTTGTCTGCCTCAAAAAATGCCTTTGGTTTGCTTTGGATCAGTTTTTTCACCTTCAATTTCAGGTTTTCTTTTCGTAGAAAGGTAATCATGAAATTTTCCCATGAGAGGTTGTCCTTCAAATATGCTATCTCTGCATCCTTTTCCCTTATTATCTCCTTAGGTGATTTGTCTTTCATCCAATCTTCCATGTCAACCTCCATAGGTGCTTCTTCCTCATGTTGTTTCAACGGTGACTCATCCAAATGCATAGGTGGCTCACTCTCATGATTTCTCTTTTCTCAGGTGTAGTTTCAGGTGCAAGTACACCTTTAGTGGACTTGGGAGCAAAAACCATCCTTTTACCCTTCTCATAGGTCCGAGTGATTTCAACCCTAGGAACATTTGGAACCTCTAATTTTTTACTTGAAGATCCAACTTCCTTTGGTTGTGTTGATGTTGATGGCATGTTCTGAATGATGGGTGGACTAGTAGTAGGTACAGATGCAACAATCTTCATAAAAGTTTCCCAAGACATATTGATTGATGGGATGTGATGCAAGACTATAAGCTTGACAAAACCATGGTGGAACAAACTAGGGTGATGATATTTTCCTTTACTCTGTACCTTTTCAGTCATTTTGACCAAACTCCTGAATAGATAATTAGGCAAATTGAGTGGCTTGGTGGCAATGAAGTGCATTAATAACCTTATATGGTACTGGTACAATTTTGAGAATATCCCATCACATGTAAAATACTTCATAATTAGGTTCATCAAA
This sequence comes from Pinus albicaulis, assembly GCA_034641835.2. Lineage (NCBI taxonomy): Eukaryota > Viridiplantae > Streptophyta > Pinopsida > Pinales > Pinaceae > Pinus > Pinus albicaulis. The sequence continues at coordinate 25,415 of JAXQQM020065728.1, read as the reverse complement.
GGGGCATACTTAACAATTAAATGCATGAAAGGAAAGATGTGCTCAGGACCATCTTTGCAATGAGGTTTTAAGAACATTTTGTAGTTCTCAATGTCCATGTATATCCCTTTGAACCAGATTTCTCCATGGTCCGGGATATCTGTTGCTGAGGCGATAAAATCTATTGATATGTTTAATTCAATACCTGCTATGATATCCTTATCTCTCCTGAATCTGGTGGAAAAAAATCTTGTCAATTGAGCATGACAGCCTACCTCTTGGATTCTCTCACAAAACCTTAAACAACCACTATTTTCAAAAGACCTCTTACCATAAGGAGAAGCATTGATCTCCTACAAGTTGGATGGTTGAATCCTGAAATGATGAAATCCCTTATGGACTCCCTTCTCACCCTCCATGATGTTTTTAAACAAGTTTAACCCTAGCATGACGTAGTGGATAGGGAAGGTGGAAAATTAGGAAAACAAGGGATAGTGGTAGAGTAGTTTTAGGGACAGAAATGAGGTGGAAGGTAGTTAGGGAAAAATCCCTAAAAAATTAGGGAGGTAGGTGATGAGTTGGCTACAATTTTCTAGTGGAATTTTTGGAAAAGGGCATGTGAAAGGTGCTAAAAAAGTCAAAACACAGGGTTTTCCTAGTTTCCCTGCAAAAACGTAGTGAAAACTAGGGTTTGAATGAAAATGGTGGCAAGGAGGGATTTGAGTGATATTTAGTGTTTGGATATATGGATGATGTATGAAGGTTTTTAGATGGTGAAATTATTTTTTTCCTAACTAAAATAAGCCAAACATGGAAGACACAAAAAACGTAGTGGAGAAAACCTGAGGGAATCCGCCCTTTCATTAAAAATTTGACTTGAAGGAGATGTGAGGAACATTCACTTACTAGTTTGGAAGTCTTTGAATATTTGGTAAATTATGAATTTAACCTTAGATAGCCTTTTGGGTCTTGGAAACCAAAAGTGTAGCACCTGCTAGAAGCATAGCGCAGCAAGACAAAAGCGTAGCACAACACAGTTGGATCATTTTCTTACTGGTTATCTTGACCTTTCATATTTGTGGAGTGTGGTGAGGATAAGAGAGGAGATCTTCAAACATCAAAGGATGAAATGACTTCAATAGGATTCATTTCCTTTTATAACATCAAAAAAATTGCTTTTTTTCTTCTAGTGAAATCATAAATACTTTGAAAAAAATTTCTTTTTTGAAAAACTAACTTGATCATGTAGCATACTCTTTAGAAAAGAAAATTTTCCTTTACTTTATTTCCTATATTTGCTAACTCCCAATGTAAATTATTTGTATGGTGAAAATGACATCTTGTTTTCCTTCTTTCATGACATGATTGGACATTGTGGTGGTGAAGAAAAAGAGACCTAGACCATGACGTAGATGTAGGTATATTGGTTGACCTATGACCCTATATGATAATGAATTTCATGATCTTGAAATGATGATGACCATGCATGAGTGAAGCGAGTATCATTTCAGACCTAGACAATCACTCAGTGAAATTTTTTTTTTAAATTTTAAACATGAAATTATGACCTAGGACCACTACCAAGTAAATATGAAAGAGTGTATTTGATCATTGAACATTTAGAGAATAACATGTCTCACAGTTTTTCTATCAGAGAAAAAACCATACGTGGTTGTCTGTAAAGGAAATCACATATATACGCAGCTTGATTTCATGAAACCCATGTACAGAAAGTGAAATACTAAAAATTTCACAGCTTCAGCTCCCCTTGAGCTTGTACAATATGTACCAGTCTTCTGTTGTCACATAAGATGCACTATAAGGAATATAAAAAACTAACATTTAGAAACCAATATTAATATATTGTAGTTACTTATAATAATATTATTTCAAGAATGATGAATTGCAATGGGAACTGTCTTCTTTCAGTCTGAGTCAGAATCCTCCTTATATCTACGAGAGGTCATATATATAAACACATAATTTATCAACGTTTTTGTATCCCCCTGCTATGACCTTTCCAGTTTCTTCATCCATGACCTTGGATTTGGTTGATGTGAACACAATTACTTTCCTTAATATGTTTTGTTTTAGGCCTTGAACTAATAAAGTATCAGCTGCCTTTCTATTTTGTTAATTCTTTCTCTACCTTTTCCCAAAAAAATTGTTGGAGCATCATTTGAAAGAATAACCTTACCATATTTATTTTTCTTGAGAGACTCCATCTTAATCTTATCACCAGTAATGTGATGAGAACATTCACTATCGATGTACCATTCATCCTCATTTTTAAATGCACAGAGAGAAAGACCACATCTTATCTCTTCTTCTTTCTGCTTGTTAACATGAATGTTTGTGGATCCATATTTATTTGGTCTATAATATAATATGTTTCTCTTCCATGTTGTCTTTGGTGATCCATTGATATGTTCTTGCATTATTTTTCTATATGCCCAAACTTGTTACAATCATAACATCTTATGTGACCAGAAAAGGGAGTAGAGGAATCATAATAATTTTGCCTCATGTTCCTTCTATTGCAATCAATAACTTTATGTCCAAATTTGTTGCATGAAAAACAGTAACCCTTAAAGAAACCTAAGTACCTAGGAGCTTATGGTATTTCTGTGTAGTGTCTATTTGTCTGTGACTAAAACAATCTACTTCTGCAATTCGTTGCAACATGTCCATAATTGTGACATATAAAGAATTCTACATTATTGATCAGAGGAGAGAATCAATTTATACTTCTATAGTTAGGTGCAAATTATTTCCTTTAAGGATTCATGATTGTTGGTTGACCTTTTTTCTCTTTAAACACTTCAGGTTTTTTATTGATATCCTTTGAATATTTTGCACTGTCTTGTGAACTAGATTCTCCTTTAACAATTTCATGAAAACCAAGACCAAATTTAATGGAAGGAGACCTTTGAATACTAAGAATATTATCCAGAATCTTAGTACTATCTTCAAATCTCAAGTGTTTATCCTTTTGGATTCCTTTTTAAGTTTTTGAGGATTTCAGGACTTTCAGAAGTCTTTTAAGAAAGTAGATTCCCTATAGAAATCCAGTGCTTTGAAGTAGTCTTGAAGCACTTAGATGATGTTTTAAAATTTGGTTATTTGAGGTCTCAGTCCCATCCCTTGGTCACATGGGTCGGTGAGTGTTCTGATTAAGGGATTAGTTAAAAATGGACCAATGGAGGCATAAAATACTAGGAGAATATGTCCCCATTATAAGTCACTCATAGAAATCTAGTGTTTTGTTGAAGTGTTGATGGAAGGTGGGATGTTTTGGATATTTGAGTATCAAAACATTTGGGTTAATTTTTTTGTGTGGAGTTTGTTTAGTCAATTTAATGTCCTAAATTGCTTGCTTAAATTATCAACCAGGGTTTGTATACTGATGAAGTGTAGATGTACTATATGTACTTAGCTAACCTTTTTCTTACTTCGTTGTTGTATTTTATGTTGTTTTTGGGGGGTTTTATGTTACTTGATGTTTAAGAATGTTAATATAAAACTATGGAAAGGATTAAATGAATCTAATAAACTTTTAAGAAGAAATAAAAGGAAGTGTTCCTAAATTAATCTAATTTTCATTAAAAAAAGCCAAAAACTATTGATTAGTTAAAAACCTAGTTTGGAAAACAAAGCATCTAGTTGATCTTATTGTTAGTCCTATTCCATGGATCTAAGTCTAAGAATGAAATTGCAATGCTTGAAAGTAAAGACAGAAAATGAAATCAATTAATGTACTTCAAGTTACTCCAACATTCAATTTTGAAGTCTGGCCTTCTTGAAATGATGTATTAAGCAACTTTCTATACTTTAACTCCTAATGTCCTAAAACGATAATCAGAGAAAAACATCTAATGTATCTTTAGTTACTCCAACATTCAATTTTGAAGCATGATCTTCTTGAAATGGTTTCAAGCAACCAATTACACTTGATGATCTAGAAAATCAAATAAATCATGCAAAAGGTAACTCATTAATTGCATTCATTAAACATTCAATCATCCAATTTAGGAAGTATGACTGAATCAATCTTCTTGGAATGATCTTTAGGAATATCAGTGATACAACTAAGTGAGGATTTGAAAGAAAAATGTGAAAGCATAAACAACTAATGTATATTTTACTTTCTTCAATCATTCAATATGAAGCATTACCCTCTTGAAGTGTTGTTTAAGAAGTTAATTACACTTTAGTTTCTAAATTCCTAGAAAGTAAATAACAATGTGCTAAGTAAATTCAGTCACTGTATGATTTAGATATTCAACCAATTTAGGATCATCATCTTGAAATGGTTTTTAGGAACATCCATGAACACAGTTAATTAACAATCCTATTCTAAGAAAATGAATGGCAAAAATGTAAGGAAACTAGGCAACTGTGTGTTCTTAATTCTTCAATATTGATTTGATTAGAAAACAGATTTATCTATCTTCTCGAAATATCTTGGAAGAGAAAAGATGCACAGTTGTGATTTATCACTATGCTATTGCTCAAAAACTTAAATGAAGCATAAATCTAATTAGAAAACAGAATTGTTGAAAATCAGAGTAATAAAATTAAGCTAAAAACATAAATGAAAAACATCCTTCAAATGCAGGGACCCTCTGCAACTGATGTGGTTGAACTGCTAATTGATTAAGGATGTGATCAAGAAATCATTGGCAGCATAAAATTTGTATTATGAAAGAGTGAATTTGGAATACAGAGTATCTGCAAAAAGCCTGAGTTTAACGCTAATATTCTGAACTGTGTTCCTGGTTTTATGCAACGATATTTAAAGAAAAATTACATAACTGTTTATGAGTAAAACCAGCTACAGGTGGCTATTATAATTGCAATAAGACTATTGGACTACTTGATTTTCTACGAAGAGAAAATCAAGAGTCCTAATGATTTCTGCTAATGTCCTTTGACTCCATCTTTGACCATGATTTTAGGCTCACTTTTATGTCGACCTGGAATGAGTGAATAGGATAGAATCCATGTAGGAATGATTCTAGAAACACCCATGTGGACCACTTCTTAGTTGACACTTGGAACCTGCTAAACCATAAGAGTAGCTACGGAATCCATATTTAGCTGCAGAACATGCTGCATTTTGTAGCTAAATTGCAAAAATCTATCTAAATAGCAAGAGCATGAAAATATAATATGGCAATCATTTTAATGCATCCTAAATACAAAACATAGCATTTATCATTGATTGGGGTTTGTAATATTATGAGAAAGTGAGGGAAAAAAGGTGAGAAAACTATCAAAGAGAGGGTAATTCTGAGGTTCAACATACCCCCACTGAAAAATCATTGCATGTCCTCATGCAATTTGCCAAAAATATAAGATTTTCTTCCCTACTGCATCTGTTCAGACACCTCTTCTAGCACATCTAATTTCCTTCTTTTGTTCTTCTTTGAAGTGACTATAATTCTTGGCCTTCTCATAAGAATCTTGTACTTGAGGTTAATGACTGCTTTGTTCAATAACTTGTTCTTCTTCTTCAATTTCCTATTTTTCTTGTACCACAGTCCTAGATGCAGAACAGTATTATCATGAATTTCCTTGTCCAATTTTTTTTCTCCTTCAAGGTCTCGTTCTCCTATTTGATATGTCTGTTCAATATCTCTAATTCATAAATATCCTACTTAAGAGCATCAATTAGAGGTTCTTGTGGATTGACAGGAGGTTCTGTGTTCATTGAGGCACTTCTCCTCTCAAGTGATTCTACATAATCATATATCTGTTGTTGGACTGGGTCTATGCCAAGAGATCTTCTTCTGGGGCCTTCTTCAAGATGATAAACAGGATAATTTTGAGGACTGTGTGCAGGAGAGATGCTAACAGGTGATGGCATTGGAATTTCCTCATCAATATTTATAAGCTCTGTCCCTTTTGATAATGTCTTCTTCACGGTACCTTAGAGTCTAGAGCTCCTTCTCAGTTTTGGAGGACTTTCATTCCCCTCATTTGCAACCTTACTATATTTTCTTTTCTTTCCTCTTGTCTTGATTTGTTTCCTGATTTCTGTCAGTTCCTCAGAAATTAGATTTTCTTCATTCTTTTGTAATGAGGTTTCAGGTCTATATTCAACATTATGTCAGTTTTCTTTCTTCTGCTTCTCCTGACTTTATCTTCCTTGGGTGGTGACTCTGGTGGTTCTTGAAAATGATTCGTAACAAGGAAATCCTCCCAAGTATCTCCTATGCTTCTTAAATGAAACTCAATCAATATCTTTACCAACCCATGATGATGCATGGTGGTATCTATGAACTATATTCTCTTTTGCACATCTGAGGCCATCCTTATTAAAATATTTAGTAGAAAGAAAGGAAGATTGATTTCACCATTTTCTAGGAAAATCATCAGTAAACAGATATGGTAGACATACATGCAACCAAACCTTCCTTCACAAGTTATAATTTTTTGTAAAATCAAGAGCATATTCCTCCATTTACTCTTAAGAGCTGAACTTGGGATTCCTTTTCTAAAGACAGAGACATCCATACCTGGGTTTTTAAGTATAATATTCCATGACTCACTGTGGAATTCCTTGTTCTTGAACCATCTTTCACTGTGCCTTGGAATTTTTGTGGCCTCGGCCATGAATGACTCAGCCACTGCAAACTTGATATCTCAAATTTCTACTTCGATTCCATCAAAAGACCGAGAAAAGGATTTGGTAATTTCCTTATGAAAGCCATTAAATTTCTCTATGAACCTCGGCCATCCAGCTTTCTGTAACAACTCTTTAAGCTATGGGTATCCTTCCATGTACTTTTCTCCAACTGGTTCTGATCTGACAATGAGCCCCATCCTTCTACTATGTAGAGTTCTTCAACCTTCAGAATTACCCTTCTATTTATGGAAATGAATTGGATGTGGATTTGATGGATGGTTATGGAGGATTTGTAGGAATAAATAGATGGTAGGGTCTTGGAGAGACATAGACAAGTATGTCACGTCATAGATCATGATCGTTAGTCATTAATCAAGGGAAGTAATGATGGACCGTTATGCAACTTAAATTCGAAGGATGTGGCTGATATATAGTATGACGGTGATTGTAATCAAATCAAATGATGAGTTGTCAAGGAAACATATGAATGTTCATATTATACATGTTTCATGTTTTAACCTTTCTATAAAAATAAATTTTTGCACTTTACCTTTAGAACTTAACCTTTTTGCTTTGGTGTTGATCCTTGGGTACTCTTTGTAGCATGTTGGTCTTCAAAACATAATATTTCAATTCCTTGCAATCATCATATGTCAGAACTACTGAAGTGAATGCATAATCAAATTGGTTGCAGAATGGAATCAGCTGCAGAATACAGTGGGCTACAGAATGTGATCAGCTGCAGAATACAGTGAGCTGTAGAATGTACTCTGTAAAATAATGAAGTATAAAACATGAATGGAATGAATGTAAAAAAATGGAATGGAAGTGGAGTGACTTATGGAATGGAATGAGTTGTGAAAAATTAAATGGGAATGGAGTGACTTATGGAATGTAATGAGTTGTGAAAAATTGAATGAAACTGTAAAATGAAATGAATTTGCAGATTATGGGTTGCAATGAATGTAGTTTTGTGTCACTACTTATTACATAAAAGAAAATGGAAAATATAGGATGTTAGAAATCTCTGATTTGCACACTGCATTTTCTGTATAAGTATGCCAATCATTGATTGGTTTTCATGCTTATACAATTTAATATTATTATTATTATTATTATTTTATCATTTTTTTTTATGAATGTAGGAAAAATAAAAGCTAAGTTAGTTAAGAAGAAGGATTCTTCTCCACTAACTCCATATCAATGTTATTTTGAAATATCTTGACAAACTCTTCTTTTGAAAGTGGTTTATGATACACTTTCAACCTATGACCATTCACAAGAAGAGGTACCTTTTCTTCATCTATTGTACTTATTATCACTGCTCCATCAACAAAAACTTTTTCAATATCATATGGCCCAAGCCAATGAGTCTTAAACTTTCCTTGAAAATCCTTCAATTTTGAATCGAAAAAAAGTGCCCAATCCCCTGCTTGAAATTTCTTCTCCTTGTATACTTATCATGCCACTTAGACCTTTGCTGTTAGACTATACTAGTTCTTTAAACTGCATCTTGCCTGATTTCATCAAGCTCATTGATTTGCTCCAATCTATATTTCTGTGCTTCTGATAAATCGAGTCCCAATTGGACTGCCATCTTGAAGGTTTGGATCTGAAACATTATAGGGAACAAGACTTTCTTCCCATAAACAAGTTCATAGGGAGTATGTCTTGTTGTGTTCCTCCATGTAATTTTGTAGGCCCATAAGGCCTCAGAAAGTCTTTCTGCCCAATCTCTTGTTTGTAGATGTATAGTCTTAGTGAGAATTCCTTCAATCACCTTATTGGTAGACTCCACTTGACCATTTTCTTGTGGATGGTAAGGAGTGGACTTTATGTGTTTGATCTTATAATCTTCCACGAGCTTTTTCACCACCTTGGATGTAAACTAAGCTCCTTGATCTATCACAATTTCTCTTGGAACACCAAAACGAGTGAAGATATCCTTAAAGAGAAAATCAACTACATATTTTTCATTAGCAAAAAGTAATGTTTTAGCCTCTACCCATTTAGTGACATAATCAGTGCATACCAGAATATACTTTTTTTGTTTATATGGAGGATTGATTGGTCCTACAAAATCCAAAGCCATTTTTCAAAAGGTTCAATGAGTACCTGAGGTTGTAATGGCATTTCATTTGAAGGAGCAGGTTTCCCTACCCTTTGGCAATTGTCACACATTTTGACATATTCTTTGGCATCTTTGAAGATGGATGGCCAATAATATCCTAAATGAAGGATTTTATAGGTTGTCCTCTTGTCAACAAAGTGTCCTCCACAAGGCTCATCATGACATGCCTTAATAATTTCAGGCATTTCATCTTCTTGAACACATCTCCTGATAATGAGATATGGACCTGTTTTATACAATTCATTAGTAATCCATGAGTATCTTGCACTTTCTTGAATGATTTTTCTTTTCTCTCTCGAAAACATATGTGAAGGTAATCTCCCTGTGACTAAGTAATTAGTAATATTTGCAAACCAAGGGGCCTTAGTAGTTATTGCAAAAAGATATCCATCAGGAAATTTATCTTCAATTGGAGTATCATCTTTGATATTTTTAATTCTAGACAAGAAATCAGCAATTGTGCTTTGTTTTCCAGGTTTTTCTAGAATAGTGATGTTGAATTCTTGCAGGAGTAATAACCATCTTGTAACTTTTCCATTAGTAATATATTTGTTCATGAAGTACCTAAATTCAGAGTGATCTGTATGGACAAAGGTTTCATAGCCTGTTATGTAATGTCTGAATTTGTTGATAGCATGAACAATAACTAAGAATTACTTTTCAGTTACAGTGTAATTTAACTCTGTAGGAGTCAAATTCTTTCTTGTGTAATAGATAGCATAGGGGATCAAATATTTTTGTCATAATACAAATCCCAGAGCTGTATCTAAAGCATCTATTGAAATGTGAAAAGGTAGTTTCCAATTTGGACCTCTTAAGATGGGTTCTTCAGAAATTTTTTCTTTTCAGGTCTCAAATGCTAACTGGAAATTTGAATTCCAATTGAACTCACAATCTTTGGTGAGTAACTTGAAGAGTGGGGATGTTATTAAATGGTGAAATTTTCTATAAATCTTCTATAGTATCATGTGAATCCTAGAAAACTTCTAACATATTTTTGACAACTTGGAAATAATAATTTAGAGATGACTTCAACTTTAGATTTATCAACTTTAATTCCATCTCCTGAAATGTGATGTCCTAAAACAATCCCTTCTGTAAACATCATGAAACCTTTTTCATGGCTTAGTGAAAGGTTTGCTTCCTTACATATTTTAAGAACATTTTCCAAGTTTTCTAAATCCTCTTCAAATGTATTACCATAAATTGTAAAGTCATCCATATAAACCTCTACACAATCATGTGTTAGATCAGAAAAAATTCCTATTACTGCCCTTTGAAATGTTGCAGGTGCATTGCATAATCCAAAAGGAAGTAATCGGTAGGCATAAGTCCCCCATGGACAGGTGAATGTGGTTTTATCTTTATCTTCAGGTGCTACCTAAATTTGATTGTAACCACTGAAACCATCCAAGAATGAGAAATAATTCTTAGCTGCTAATGTATCTAACACTTTATCTATAAAGGGCAAAGGAAAATGATCTTTTAAGGTGTCTTTATTCAACTCTCGATAATCAATGCATACCCTCCATTTACCATTCTTTTTAGACACAATCACTAAGGGGTAAACCCACTGGCTATCTGAAATTGGGTAAATGGCGTTTACATTTAACAATTTTTGCAACTCCTCTTTCACAATTTCCCTAAGATTTGGATTCATCCTTCTTTGAGGTTTTCTAATAGGTTTACAATTTTCCTCAATGTAGATCTAATGTATACAAGTCTTAGGACTAATTCCTTTCATGTCAATGTATTCCCATGCATAGGCAGAAGAATGCTGTTGTAATGTTTTGATTAGCTTTTCCTGTTGTAATTTTTCCAAATTATTGTTTACGTTCAAGGTTTTCCCTAGAAATATTTCAACTGTAGATCTACCAAATTCTTCCATTGACTAAAGAGACATCTGCCTAGATGACAAATATTCAATAGTGGATTTTTCTTGAAATTGATCATGTTCATACTCTGGATATGATTCATAATTTTCTATTGTATTCAAGATTTGGCTATCTTCACTAATGGTTGAAATAGTAAAGAGAGGTTGTATATCATCTTCATCATTAATCCATTCTTTGTCATCTATCTCTGTGATTTTTCTTGCTGGACGATATAGAGTGAATTTCTTGTTTGAATTACCATCAGAAATATACATGTCACCAGATCTACAGCTAATGAAAGCATCAACTGTAGCCAACCAAAGTCTTCCTAATATGAGTGGGTGTCCTCCTAGATTATTCTTAGGGGTTAAGATCATAAAATGAACAGGGTACTCCCAATATTTTAAGGACACTGAAATATCTTCTAACGCACCATCTGGTTTTATTACAAATCTACTTTCTAATTGTAGTAATGTAGGTGTATAAAGAAGATTAGAAAGCTTGAGTTGTTCCATGGTTTGTTTGCTCATGATGTTTATTGCTGCTCCTAAATCAATCAATGTATTTGGAATTTCAACTCCATTGATAGGTGTTTTTACAACTGGACTTCTTGGGTCTAAAAATTTTTGAATGGAAATTTTTCCCATCATTATGTCTGTTATTTTTCCTACAAGCTGAATTCCTTTTATTTCTTTTATTTTTATTCCCAGTTTCTTCATACTCAACTCCTTTATTGCTTTAGCTAAAATTGGAATTTCCTTAATGGCTTGTAATAAAGGGATTTTTATGCAAACATTTTTCAATTCATCTAGGAAATCATAATTAGGGAACATAATATTTTTTTCTACCCCTCTATCAACTTGTAATCTTTCAGGAAGAGGAGGTGTAGAAGTATATACTGATGGTTGCTCCATGATAAGAGTTGAATTTATTGGCTTTTTTTGTTTTTCATTTTCAGAATTTTGGTTTTGAAGAGATATTTCTTCTTCAAAACTTTTATTGGGTTGTAGAGAATCTTCCTAAGAATTGTCTTATTCTTAAATGACTATAGAAGGATTTTTATTTTCTAATATCCTACCAGATATAAGTTTGACATCATTAAGATCTAGAGGAGTAATCATGTAAGTTGGAAATTGCTATCCTTCTATCATATAGCTATTCTGAGGATTTTTATTGTTGTGGTTTGGTAATGGGTATGTAGATAACTGATTTGGTCTCTAAGGGAATGGTAGTGAGAGTTGTGGATTTTGGTTTTGGTTTTGCAGTTAGTGTTGTTGACTTTTTTGGGGAGGATAATTTGGATATGATGGTGGATATTGATAATACTAAGAGAATCTTCCATAGGGATTTAGCATTCCTTGAGATCAAGATTTAGATTGAGGTTGAGATTGAGGCCAAGATTTCTGCCAAGAATTCCAGTTTGGTGGGGGTTGAGTATACATTTGATTGTTAAACCCTTGAGTTTGTGGCCCCTGCCATGGTATTCTAGAGACAAAACAAAGAGATTATGTTGGATTTGAAGTTGTTTCTTCATGAAAAACAACCTTAAGACCATGAATTGAAGGAAAATTCTTAGTCTGATGACTTTCTGAACAAATCCTATAGGTTTCTATGATTTTTTCTTCAAGAGGAAATTCTCTCAAAGCATGCTTCTTTCTGCATTTGGGACAGAAAATAGCTAAAGAATCAGTCTCGGCTTTCTACTTGTTTTGTAACTTAAGGGTGTCTATCTGTCCACTAAGACTCCCTAAAATGTCTCTTTTAAATTCATCAAGCATATTTCCATTTTTTTCCCTACTCATTGTTCGAATTGTAGATTTATTTACCCTAGTAAGAGCAAGATCTCTTCGACCTTTCCTAGTTTTTTATTTTCCTCTTGAGAGATTAATACATAGTTCCCCAATATCAAGTAATTGGAGTTGAGAGATGTCCCCCTTCCCCTTCATGTTAAGGATATCTACCACTCATCTCTAATTTTTTTCAACAAAAGAGATTTTAAAGTGTCTTGATCTAGATTTTCCATTTTTTCTCTTTTTATGTTAGTTGAATCTTTCAAGTAAATCTCCAAATTTTCATCCTCTTTTTGCATCATCTTAAACACTTCCTCCTTGTGATTAATAGGTATGCAAAAATCCAAATACCTTTCTAGAAATGCTCTCTTCATATCGTTCCATGCCCTACTAGACCTAGTGATTAGACTCATGAACCATTTTAGAGTTGCTCCTTTCAATGTTGAAGGAAACAGTTTGAGTTTTTGAGAGTCTTGTAAATAATCACAATTTCTGGAAAAGACTTCAAACTCAAACAAAAAGGTTTCAGGGTCTTCACTTTTCAATCCATGAAAGTTTGGGAGAATAGAAGGTGAGATATTTTTTATGGTAGCATTTGTCTCTTCATCATTTATAGGGAATCCAAAAGAACTCTCAGTTCCTCTATTTCCTCTACCTCCACCTCCTTCTGCATTTCCTCTACCTCTTCCTCTATCTCCTCCTCTACCTCTACCTCCTCCAACTAGTAAATTTTCTCCATTAAAAATTTCTCCTTCTCTCTCTCCTCCTTCTTCTCCTCTTCCTGCCATTATAGATTCTTCAGAGCTGATATAAGATTCAATCTGCAGGGCTAACTGCTCCTCTGGTTCCTCTATTAATGGTATGTTGAAGAAAGGTTCTTATTCTTCCTCTCCACTAAGGATTTCTAACTCTTCGGCTAGAATATATTCCCCTGTAGAAGTGAAAAAGGTTACTCCTTTTGTTGGAGTCCTGGGATCTTCTTCCTCTAAGACTGTCTCTGTGGATGAAGTAGGAGATCCTCCTAATTGGATTTCTGACCTTAGAATTTTAGGAAGTCTATGGCCAGTGAAATATGCAATATGGGTTTGAGATGGAGGTGTATCACTTCGTAGTCTTGGTGGAGTGAGTGTTGTGCCTCTAGCTATGAATCTGCCCCTAGAGTCTCTTTCCCTACGCTTATCATTTTTTTTATGTAAGAAATGAGGTCACCTAATTACACTTCCTCGACAACGGCACCAAAATGTTTAGTCAATTTAGTGTCCTAAATTTCTTGCATAAATTATCAACCAAGATTTGTATATTGATGAAGTATAGATGTACTATATGTACTTATCTAACCTTTTTCTTACTTTGTTGTTGCATTTTATGTTGTTTTTGGGGGGGTTTATGTTCCTTGATTTTTAAGAATGTTAATCTAAAACTATGGAAAGGTTTAAATGAATCTAATAATATTTTAAGAAGAAAGAAAAGGAAGTGTTCCTAAATTAATCTAATTTTAATAAAAATAAACCAAAAACTATTGATTAGTTAAAAACCTAGTTTGGAAAACAAAGCATCTAGTTGATCTTATTGTTAGTCCTATTCCATGGATCTAAGTCTACGAATGAAATTGCAGTGCTTGAAAGTAAAGACAGAAAATGAAATCAATTAATGTACTTCAAGTTACTCCAACCTTCAATTTTGAAGTCTGACCTTCTTGAAATGATGTATTAAGCAACTTTCTGTACTTTAAATCCTAATGTCCTAAAACGATAAGCAAAGAAAAACATCTAATGTATCTTTAGTTACTCCAACATTCAATTTTGAAGCATGATCTTCTTGAAATGGTGTCAAGCAACCAATTACACTCGATGATTTAGAAAATAAAATAAATCATGCAAAAGGTAACTCATTAATTGCATTCATTAAACATTCATTCATCTAATTTAGGAAGTATGACTGAATCAACCTTCTTGGAATGATCTTTAGGAATATCAGTGATACAACTAAGTGAGGATCTGAAAGAAAAATGTGAAAGCATAAACAACTAATGTGTATTTGACTTTCTTCAATCATTCAATATGAAGCATTACCCTCTTGAAGTGTTGTTTAAGAAGTCAATTACACCTTAGTTTCTAAATTCCTAGAAAGTAAATAAAAATGTGTTGAGTAAATTCAATCACTGTATGATTTAGACATTCAACTATTCAATTTAGGAACATCCATGAACACAATTAACTGACATCCTATTCTGAGAAATGAATGACAAAACAGTAAGGAAACTAGGCAACTGTGTCTTCTTAATTCTTCAATATTAATTCGATTGGAAAACAAATTTATCTATCTTCTCGAAATATCTTGGAAGAGAAAAGTTGCACATTTGTGATTTATCACTATGTTATTGCTCAAAAACTGAAATTAAGCATACACCTAATTAGAAAATAGAATTGTTGAAAAACAAAGTAATGAAATTAAGCTAAAAACATAAATGAAAAACCTCCTTCAGATGCAGGGGCCCTCTGCAACTGATGTGGTTGAACTGCTAACTGATTACGGATGTAATCAAGCAATCATTGGCAGCATAAACTTCATATTATGAAAGAGTGAATTCAGAATACATAGTATCAACAAAAAGCCCGAGTTTAACACTAAAATTCTGAACTGTGTTCTTGGTTCTATGCAACCGATATTTAAAGAAAAATTACATAATTTTTTATGAGTAAAACTAGCTATGGGTGGCTATTATAATTGCAATAGGGATGTTAGACTCCTTGATTTGATACGAAGACAAAATCAAGAGTCCTACTAATTTTTGCGAACGTCCTCTGACTCCATCTTTGACCATGATTTTAGGCTCACTTTTCTATCGACCTAGAATGAGTGAGTAGGATAGAATCCATGTAGGAATGATTCTAAAAACACCCATGTGGTCCACTTCTTCAGTGGACACCTGGAACCTACTAAACCATGAGAGTAGCTACAGAATCCACAGTTAGTTGCAAAAAAAGCTGCATTCTGTAGCTATATTGCAAAAATATATCTAAATAGCAAGAGCATGAAAATATAATATGGCAATCATTTTAATGCATCCTTAAGACAAAACATAGAATTTATCACTGATTGAGGTCTGTAATCTTATGAGAAAGTGAGGGAAAAAAGGTGAGAAAACTATCAAAGAGAGGGTAATTTGAGGTTCAACAGAGTTAATGAGAGAACTCAATGTTCTAGATATATTAATATATGGATATTAGGGCATCTTTAACCTCTTAAAAATGGAATTTATGAAAAACTCGGATGATGGATGGCCCAAATGGAAAAACTCATAGTGAAAAAACCTAGAGTGAAGGAATATTGACATTAATGTTCCAATAGATTTTGAAATTATAATTCCAACCATTTTGAAAAACCTAGATCTGGATGCCAATTGGATAGACCAAGTGGGAGTTACATGGTGTCCAAATGACATGTTGAAGAGACATGCTAAAATTTCACACTAACATGGCACAATGGATGGGATTGGATGGCATGTATTTCTAATATGGGATGTCAATGTGGAATTGTAGTACAAAATAATTGATGTGCTACAGATGCAGTGCATGTCGTGGAAGTTATTTGGAATTTGGATGTTAGAAAATCCAAGGTTTTATAAAAATGGTTTTTTTAGATTTTTTTCAAATTTGGATGGATATAAATGAATATATAAAGTTGACATTAGAGGAAATTTCATCCTAAAAGTGGCATCCTAAGGAAAAATAATAAAATAAGAGTTATGAATTTTGAAGGGAAAAGAAGAAAACTACCTTTTTTAATTATATTTTTCGCTTATCTCCTTGTAGGTTTACTCAAATTTCAAGTGTATACACTCGTTGGATGCAAAATTAAATTCCACATCTAACGAGTACCAATTTTTCATACTTATGAGAAGACCCACATTGATAAAAATTGAAGATACATTAAAAAAAGTGTGTTCAATGCACTTTTTAAATGTATCTTCAATTTTTATCAATGTGGATCTTCTCAACGAGTGTCTACACTTGAAATTTGAGTAAACCTAAAAGGAGAGAAGCCAAAAATATAATTAAAAAAAATAGTTTTTTTCCATCCAAATATTTACATGTACCTCTTTTTAAATTTAAAGGATTTTGATTTGCTTACATATTATGTACATGAAAATTTCATGGGCACTTTTAGGCTGAAATTTTACCTAATGAAAATTGGTTATTCAAATGAAAAGAAGTTGACCAATGTTGACTGATATGATGTGCTAGGATGGTGACATGGATAATGAATTGTATTGGTGTTGAAGTGTAGGTCAGGTGGCAGTCAAGGTGGAGATGACTCATATGGCAAGTGTTCCATATAGTGGAAATATGAAAATCTAGCTTTTTGTTAAATTGGACTTTTAAGATTTTTCTAGATTTTAATATCGAGCACTTTCACTCATTGGATGGATTTGGAAGGTTTGGAAATTCTATATGAATATGGAAAAGTGGAAATTTAAAATATCGGAGATCCATAACCTTTATGAATGTGTCTTTACTAAATTTTCTAGATATGAATGCAAGTTGGTAGGCTAACATGTATGAATGGAGATGTGGCCCTATGTGATGGTGGCATGTGGGAAGGGGATTACCATGTGTTTGCCACATGTTAGTTGTTTTAAAATTGTAAAATTGTGACACATGGTCAAAGGACTACCACATGTCAATGGTATGGATGTTGACATGGACCTAAGGGAGGTAAATCTTTAGAGCACCATAACTTTGTGTCTAGAGCTAAAAATGTGATGAAGTTTATATCATTGGAAAGCTCTCAATTACTAGAAGACATTGGTGATCTCATAAATAATTTTAAGGTGGTTTAAAGTATAAATTTTAAAAACCATACCTCCCTAAAGTAATCCTAGAGGCTATGCTTGTACACTTCATACCCATAAAGCACCTTAAGGGGACTATTTGTGTTACATTAATGTCTCAAACTAGTCCAAGAACTTCATTTAGATAGCACACACTACAAAAAAATTATTTATGCTCCTTCTACCTCATAGGAACCCTTCCCTTGACTTCAACTCATTTTTTTCATATACGTCCCCCTTCTAATTGATATAATTCTTCGAGGAAAGACTTATCAAGGCCAGGGGGCATCCCTTCCACTTCTACTAACATGTCATTCACTAGACTTTCACTTTATAAATAAAAAATAATAGACATCGAACAAATTATCATGCCATCACCTTTGATATGGAAAATTATGTATATGCTTATCGTCCTTGTCCCACCCCATTGCAAATATGAGTTAACATGATGGGAACCATTTTTCCCTCCTATGTTCATCATTTTTTAGTAAATCAAGGGGAATCCTTGTATATCATGTCCTTATCTACATCGGAGAACCTTGAATCTCCCTCTTATCCCACCAATGACCAAATTATGAGCCTTTAATGGTAAAATATGTAACCCAATGGAGATATTTCTTATCTCACAACTAATCTAGGAGGTAAAATAGTATTTATTAATGTGTTATTCATGAACAATACATAGGACTAAAATATATTCATTGGGAGTGATTACATATATACCATGAATTGTGTGTTATATTCATTATTTTCGGTCACGAAACTCCCTCATGAAGGATGCATCAACACCATTGATAAACTTGCATATGGAAATCCCTCACCAAATTCATCACCTAATCCTATCCCACCTTTTATTTCTCATGTTGAGCCAATGAAATATGTAACAAATTCCATTATTTGTACAATGTCCACCAAGCACAATCATGTGGCTTTGGAGCCACCAAGTCATTGTGCATTGACATAGAGGGTGGGTGGATCATTTACTATTTTGGAACGCATGCCAACTTATCCCATCATTTATGAAATTTCATATGCATTTTTAACAAAATTCTTCCTAGATGATTGTTATGCGGAATTATGGATTACGGATAAAACATTCTTCCCTAGATGTAGTGCTCATCTAGAACAACAGGTTAAAGACTCTACAACTACTTTTCCTAATTGTAAATAAGCACACCGAACAGATCAAAGAACTTACTTGGAATCCAAGCGCTTCCTATTCTCCTTCTGTCGCTCTTGCTGTAGCTTCAAATATGAGCTAAGTCACAAAAATATTCTCTACAAAGATGAACACTTAACAACAAAAGATAGCAATAATACATATTTCTATTCAAGTTATTCAGTTAAATCAATAAAACATGAACCATATGCATCAAATAAGAATTCATAATATGAAACACATGAGCTTATACAGATACATATGTGGGAAAGTAAGCAACAACCTTTATTAATGTATAGAAGTGGAGGTTATAACCCAGTGATTGATTTAGTGTCACCATCTCCAACAGCATCCCAGCCTCATCACAATGCACATCTCTCTAGCAGCATGTCACTCAAATCAATTCCTCAATTGAAATTCCACCAGCATTTCTCTACTCAAATTCTTCCTTAGCAAGCACTAGGATTTGTGCTCAATTTATAGAGGAGTTGAAGGTATTTTTACAATCAATGACTTTATAATAATAGGAAAGACATGTTCCCAGTCTCAGAGGTAGCAAATGGACACATGGATTCAAATTTTGACACATGTGAACGCTTCTAGAAGGCACTGGCCAAGTGGAGATTCTAGAACAATGAGAATTTCGCTCCCAATGTGACCAACGCACCCTTGAATGTCGGGAAGTGCTTTGCAGAGCACCCTTGAGTGGGGCTACTTGCATATGCAACGCACTTAGTCCCTTTAGAGGTAGCATTGGTGAGATCTCATATGATATATTATAAACTTCAAATCTTTGCAGATGAAACTCATGGATGATTTGTCTTGTTCTTTTTCTTAGGGCATATAACAACTAAAATGATAGGGGATGATAGACCCTATTCATTGGTCCTGGAGATGATGTCCAGTTAACCAGGTCATTGGGAATGGTGCCCAAATTGACCTATAACAATTTCACCCTGAAGCATGAAGTCAGAATAATAATAACAATATTTTGATTGAGATGCTTTACACTATGATGGGCTAGAGATGAATTGGAGTGGTGACCTGCATCAATATTAAAATACATTACATCATGATATATCCTCTTGATCATAATTGTTGAGGGTAGGCATTCCTATGTTCAGCACTTAAACAATCTAATAACATGTGCATAATTCAGAAAGTCATCTACATTGGAATGATGCCCAATACCGACATGCCAACAGATATAGGCCCATGTTCGGATGATGATCTGTATGTAAGGTCACTGTACAGATGATGTGTACAACAATCCTGAAATCGCAGCCCAGATGGCTAAAACTAGATCCGAGGTCTTCTTATCTTGTTCACTCAATCATTCAGGTACAAGTCTAGCCATGTGAATATATGATTTGTAGTCGAACATGGAAAGACATCATTTGATTACCAGCTAATAATGTGAGATATTAACAAACGCAAGAGAACCACATTGATGTTAATGGCCCTCAAGGTACTGCAGTACATTTCGTAAGGCGTGAATAGATGATTTGATGTCGAATTCCAAACAAAATATTTCGGTCAAAAATCCGAAAGCGAGGATCTTGTCGATGTTGTAACAAGCCTCATGGTACTGGAATATAATGTTTCTAAGTGAACTTCCTGGATAATGATTTTTCGTCGATAGGAAGCCACCTTATTGCGAAACGGGAGTTACTGATTTCGAAGACAAAGGTATGACTTGATATAGCAATGTTCAGGGATGACTGTCATGAGAATGAAGGTTTATGAGTATTGCAGAAGGATGAGTATTCACTGGATGAATTCTCTTGAACATATCGGTGACATTGAGACGAGTTGGCAGCATTGACCCAAAACCAAAGTGAAGGTATGATGAACTAAAGCTATGAATGAACCGTCAAGAAGATTACCCAACCCAAACAGTCACGGTGATGGAGTTAAGTGTCATGCTCAAGAGTGACATGCTACCGTAAAAAGTTCTGTTCACTTTCCCAAATTTTGCTCGATCATTTGTCGACCAATACCTCTTTATTTTTAAACAAGCTTGAGGAGGACAACATTTGCTTGATCTATAATTCAACCCTTCGGGCGAATAATGTATCGATATTTAATAATTTAAAGAGTCTAGTGATGAATGAAACTCGATTCTTGCCATGATCGACAAGCCCGTTTCTATTTTATGTTTTAACAAGCTTAACGACAGTGATAGCCCGGTCCTTTTTCATATTTAGAGAGTTTGAAAAAGAGGACGAAAGAAAACTCCAAAGGTACTTTTTCGTAAAGTTGTCGCTTAGATCCGAAAAAGTGTAAAATAATATTTGAGAGAACCTCTTTGGCCATGTTTGACCAAGGTATTCCTTTTTTGTAAATAATCTATCTTAGTTCGAAAAAGAATTAAACTTATACTGAGTAGATATCAATTCATTTACTTTTACGAGCTCGAAAAGACAAGTGCTCGGCAATATTTTCATATTATCAGAGTCTAAAAAGAGCTAAAAGAAGACTCCAGGGGTTCCTTTTTCGTTGTTATTGAAGCTCGAAAAAGAGATAAAAGTGCGGTTCAAATCCTTTTTCATTTTTAACAAAGCTCGAAAAACAAGGAGAAAAAGTATGCTTTGTGGTCAAATCATTCTTGAAATAAATCTGCACGACTAATCTATTCATCAATTGTAAGACCTGTTAAAAACAACATCAAATGGATTAAAAATACCTGTTTCATGATAAAAAACATAATAAAACTATAGTCATAGCAATAAATATAATTTTCAAACAATTAGATGACTATTAAAAAGTGTTTTACTATTCATTTTTACCATTCCATAGTTACATTTTCATTTTGGAGCTTTGAACCTGATTTTTCCCCTGAACTTCAGCCGCTGATTATGATCGTTTCTGTGGACGGATTTCATTGTCGTTTGATCCAGGTTAGTAATATGAACCCTCTCTTTCATTCAGTAATCATTTTATTTCCATTAATTGCAAATTTTTTAGGATTTTTGGGACCCTAGGGTAAATTCTGCTCCCAAAGAGGGCAACGCACCCTTGGATATCGAAAATTGCATTGCATAGCAACTAAATTGAAGGCTACTTGCATACAAAATGCATTGTCTCTTTCTAGAGCCTACATTGGGCGCAATATACATTTTTGTTTTTTGCATTATGCCCAAAATTTGCCCATTTTTTTGCATTGAATGGAATCTAATGGTTCTTATGGTTGCTTTTCAGGTTTTCATCGGATTACAATGACATTTACATGGAGGGAAAGAGAGCATGAAGAACAGGATATGATTGCCCTAAATGATCCAGGCACATTAAGAGCCCTAAGAGATTGTGGACTATTAAATTACTTCATGTTGTCAAGGATGAGGCAACAAATAGAACTCTTGGAGTTCTTAGTTCGAGCATGTGATCCAGCTATCGAGGAATTTCATATTAAGAACCAAGTGGTTCCTATAACAGTTGAGGATGTACACTTTCTTACAGGTTTTTCAAGGAGAGGCTTGCCTATTTCGCTCTCAGGGTCTACTGTTGGAGGAGAGACTGTGAGAGATTATGTTTTGCAACATTTTTGTCCAGGGGCAGAGCCAAGCAAATATGGAAAGATAAAAATTTGGGATGTTAGAGATTTTCCTTTGAGAACAATCCTTTTCATGATCAAAAAACTTGTTGGCACCGTTACACTACATGTAGTGAATAGATCGTGTATGCAGTGCATGCTAGAGTGTATGGATCCAACAGTCTTCAACTGGTCTCAAGCTATAATTTCTCAGATAAAAGAACAACTTAACAAAGAAAAGGGAGGAAGGAAGTAGAAATTTAGTTATGGTTCGATCCTCATATCATTTGCCTTAGAACGGATTCCACTGATGCAACCACAACATGTGGCACTGGATGTGTCTAATCCTAGAGATCCACAGATGCAGAGATGGGTAGAACTAATGGGTAGGCATGCAGGCCAATCGACCATTATGTTTTCAACTACGTTCTTCGCCTAGTTCCGGCGACATATTGTCGCCATCGATGAGTATTCATACACAGGCGTTGATTTCTGAGGAGATCCAAATTTAGCCTTACTAAAAGGATCTAGTGGGGTGCAATGGGTAAGAATGTTTTGACCATGTTTTTTATTTTCCTAAGGTTTATACAATGTTTTTGTATTTTTTGAAGTTTTCCATGGACTAAACTAAATTTTTGATGTAATGTAGATGTTGGTCGAGTTCAATCGGTGGAGGAACCGGAGCGTGTAGCAGATGAGCCAGCAAAGAGGGCTGTCAGGAGAGCAGTCCTTCAGGATCTTGATATGGTTGAGAATCTAGCTGAGCTTAAGTAGCACATAGAGGGTTTGAACTTCAGGATTCCGAATTGCTGGATCGAAGAGTTACCCATGCGACTACAGTGTCACAATATAGGTGTTCCTAACCATTGGATGCAGTTACTACGTAGGATAACTAGATCTATATCATGTTACCACGAGAACCACTAGTTTACTTTTGACATTTTTGCATACATTTTGAGGTCAGATGACCAATGTGTCTTGGGCACAATTTTTTGTAAAAACCTATAACTATCTATCTATTTGATTTTAGTGCTTTTCTTATGTTTATTGTTCAATCTGATTCAATGATGTGAATGTTTTCTTTACATGTGTTCAAATTTCTGGAAATGTGTTGATATTGAATAAAATCCAAGTGTCTTTCCAAAATTTGAACTCTTAGGAACAAGCTATGCAGTGTTGGATTTCAAACAGTATAAACACTAGTAAGTTGTAATACCACAAGTTGTGAATCTAATCTTATGATAATGCAGTTAATACAAAATGAAATGGCATCAGAGAGAAGTTAAATCAACGCGCTATACTCAGCGATATTGTTCATCGATCTACCGATACAAATCCCTTGAAAACTCACTAACTCGCCGTTCAGAGTGAAAATGGCCCACGCTGCAAAGGATAGATTTTGCGTACTACGACTAGCACCATCAGCATATCCAACAAATGGTTACGAAGATTCAGACATCTGCGATGAAATGCAAAGTGGATTACTAATGTTAAGAAAACTCTAAAAAAAAACTAAGACAGTGAATGAAAATCAACAGCATATATATACAATATAATACAAAAAATTACTATGCTCATGATTAAGCATAGTAACATTTCAGATACAACCCATTTCTGGGTTGCACCAACGGAATTCCATCATAATCAACTAACTCATAAGCACCCTTAGTAAGAAATCTTTTGACAATATATGGGCCATGCCATAATGGCTCAAATTTTCCTGTACCTATTACATCAGCTTATTGATCATAAAGTAGGACCAAGTCACCCTCTGAGAAAATGCGAGGCTGGACATTTTTGTTGTATTGCACCTTTATACGTCTCTTATGCGCTTCGTTGGCCAATTGGGCTTCACGATGTGTTTCATCAATATGGATGAGGTTAAAAAGACGTGCTTCTTCTTCTAAGGTGTCAGGTAACAAGTCGATTGCGAGTTTTAACGATGGTATTTCACATTGGATTCGCAAGATAGCTTCCAGACCATACACCAATTGAAAGGGAGTAAATTCGGTTGCATTTCTCAGTGAGGTTTGGTACGCCCGCAAGGCCAATTACAGGATCAAATGCTAGTCATGCGTTTAAGAATCTTGTTGATAGCCTCAACTTGTCCATTTGATTGTGGATAATGAGTAGAATTATCATGTGACAATCCTAACTTGGCAGTTAATTCAATCATCGTGTGGTTGCGAAAATTCTTCCCACGGTCAGTAATTATAGCCTGCAGGACCCCAAACCGTCCAATAACATGATTAAAGAAAAACAATGCAGCTGTCTGTCCTGTGTAGTTGAATGTAGGCATCGCTTCGGCCCATTTGGTAAAGTAGTCGACTGCGACAATAATATAACCATGCCCCCCTGAACGAACAAGGGTTACAAGTCATGAATTCAATACCCCATTTCAAAAATGATCCCACAGAGACAACAAGATGCATTGGCATTGGAAATTTTCAAATTTTACGATCAAAAATCTGGCACGCATGACAACTTCTGACCGCGAGGATGCAATCGTGAAATATTGTAGGCCAAATGATCCGGATTTATGCAGGAACGCAACAGAATAAACACATAACCATAAATACAGAGATGCAGCGGAAATAACACTTCATTTCATTAATATCAAAGAACTGAAATTTGCTTACAGACAGAATGGAAATAAAACTAGATAGGGCGCTGGTAGCTATCTCTGAGAAGAGATGTGGAGGCTACAGGCCTCTGAACTGAGTTACAATGAGGCTCGAGGGCCTATTTATTATTTAGAAACAATGGGAAATCCTAAACAGCCAAAACCCTAACCCTAGGAGATGAAGCGCCAAAACTATGGGCCCCGTTTGAGTAAATTGGTGTTACATCCCCGAGGCATCAACTTGCTATACTATCCTCACATTTTGACACATATGATACATCATTAGAAAACTCTGTCAGGGACTACGGTACATTTGGGACAGAATTTTATCAGAAAATTAGCGTAGGAAAGTTAGGGACCGAAAAAAAGCGCTAAAAATAGTAAACTGTGCCGAAACTGAAAAACTGAAATAGACAATGGTGGAGCCCCAAGTGGAATAGGCGGGTGACCACCAATATCCACCTGGATCATTCCTCCCCCCTTGGGAAGCAATGGTCCCCATTGCGTTAAGTTCCTCCATGAGATGAGGAAATTTCTGCTGAACTTGGTCCCTGGTGAACCACTTTCCTTGGTGCAGGAGTTGGCCAGCTTTGACAACCCGATACAGTTGGATCTGCTGATGACGAGTGTTCTTGATTTGCATGTCCATGATACAATCTGTGGTGGCCTGTTCCATGCAGTCTGGGTTTAACTCTGTTGGTGTGAGTTGTTCTGCAATGTCCGAGGTGTCCAGTAGAGGTGGAAAGTAAGGATGAAGGCGATCCACATTGAAGACTGGGTGCAGACCAAGGAATGGTGGAATACTAAGCTCGAAGGCATTGTTACCTACAGCCTTGGTGATGGTGTACGGCCCGTATCGGAG